>JAPKLY010000322.1:0-51993 GCA_026898435.1 Prunella vulgaris
CTAAGCGAACATCTATGGGCCCACAAAGGAAACTCGGTATTTACATCAATTTTGTATCTCTCACAATACTTAAATACCTCGAGCCTTTAACTGGGGATCAGTTTACAGCCCGTTTCGCTGACTGCACATTAGACGAAGATCTATTTTCGGCCTTAGGGGGAGAGAAAAATACCACAATTAATAAATGCCGTGAAATTACGTGGAACACAAAAGATCTTCAATACTTAGGCCCACGCACTAGTCAAACTTGAACCAAAAGTTCAAAAGAAAATAAACTTGCAATAATCAGCAAGTAATCTGCCAGATGCATTATCAAATGCATTACTGATTATAAATGAAGTGACTGTGAATAGTTAAGGATGCCCCTATACGCCAGAAGCGTAATGAACCTCCTTACACAAAACCATGGTATATTAATGCTAATAATATATTCAGTCACTCATGAAATCTCCTGAAGAGATTCGTCCTGAAGACGAGAAATCCTAGTAAAAAGCACGTGCACATAGCAATCAAAATACTAGGATTGCGGAACACCCAGATCAATGGGAAATGATCAAGATCTGGTTTACATGAATCTTAAATAAACACAGGAGACAAACATATCACTGTTGTCGACAACATATTCGTACCCATAGTTGCTCTTTCTAAAATCTGGTACCAGTATCTAAATTTGATTATATACAATAGAAAGAAGCAAATATGGAAGAGCTAGACTCGCAAAATAAACTGTTTTGTTCTATCGTACATACCCCCTAAATATTTTATCCCTGAAGGATATAAATGGGTATTAATACGAAACAAAATGAAGTTGAGAGATACAAAGCGAGATTAACAGCTTAAGGGTTTTTCGCAGTGACCCATTATTGAGTTTGATGTGATCAAACAAATACTCCTGTTGTTAATATTATAAAGTTCCGCCATATATCCTTGGCAGTTAAACGCAGTTAATGGACATAAATTACCGCATACTTATACGGATCATTAGATTATGACATCTATATGAAAATCCCCGATGGATTAACTATTCCTCAAATGAGGAATAACGAACATCGTAGTATGTTCAGCATTAAGTTGCAACGCTCGTTATATGGCTTAAAACAGTCAGGTCGTATGTGGTATAATCGACTAAGCGAATTCCTCCTGAAGAAGGAATACGTAAATAACGAGGCTTTTCCTTTTGTCTTTACTAAGAAATCCCTTAATGGTTTTTGCATCATCTCGGTGTATGTGGATGATCTTAACATTATCGGAACAAGGAAAGAGATTGAAGAAGCAAGTTCAATCTTAAAAACTGAATTTGAAATGAAAACTTTGGGTAAAACCAAGTTCTGTCTCGGTCTGCAGATCGAGCATTTCCCTGAAGGAATACTGATACACCAATCAGCTTACCTAAAGAAAGTGTTGGAGAGATTCCACATGGATAAATCTCATCCTTTAAGCACTCCAATGGCTGTCCGTTCCCTCGATTTGGAAAAGGACCCATTTAGACCTAAAGAAGATACCGAAGAGCTATTGGGACCTGAAGTTCCATATCTAAGTGCAATTGGTGCACTGCTCTATCTTGCAAACTGCACTAGGCCCGATATTGCCTTTGCAGTCAATCTACTTGCAAGGTTCAGTGCCTCCCCTACAAGGAGACATTGGAATGGCGATATCTTCAAGGTTCACAAGATCTTGGCCTTTTCTATCAAAGAAACCAAGACAAAACACTTATAGGTTATGCTGATGCTGGTTATCTATCTGATCCCCATAATGCAAAATCGCAAACGGGTTATGTTTTCCTCTGTGGTGGAACAGCCATTTCATGGAGATCTGTCAAACAAACTTTGGTGACCACATCGTCAAGCCACTCAGAGATCATAGCTCTATACGAAACTGCACGAGAATGTGTGTGGTTAAAGTCCATTATAAAACACTTTCACGATTCGTGTGGTATCCCTTCCGTTGACTTAAGCTCCTCAATTATCTACGAAGATAATGATGCATGTATTGCGCAAATGAGCAATGGCTATGTCAAAGGGAACTTGACGAAGCATATATCCCCAAAATTCTTTTATCCTCACGAACTCCAGAAGAGTGGTGAGATCACGATAAAACAAGTACGCTTAAGTGACAATCTAGCTGATTTGTTCACTAAATCCCTTCCTACTTCGACTTTTGAAAAGTACGTACATGGAATCGGGATGCGTCGACTTGGAAGGTTGTTATCTTCAGGGGGAGTAACAAATGTTAAACAATCCTGATGATTGTATCCTCGAGGCCATTTGTAACACTCCACTAAGTAACACTTGCATTCTTCCTTGTCATATTATATCCAAGGGGGAGTGTTATAATATATGTAAATATATTATTATATTGATGGATATAATATTAGGAATATATCCAGTGGGCTTTAGGCCCACAAGACTTAGGGTTAGGTATTGTATTTATACTGTATCATTCCTTGTATAATGTACACTTCCATATTGTAAACGACAGTTCATTATGAGTATACTCTCCTGGCTTGATCGCCCCCAGACGTAGTCACTCCGTGACGAACTGGGTCATCAATACTGTGTCTTTACTTTTGCTTTACGCTTTCCTCTCAAGATTACAACAGATATATGTGAGTCGATTTAATACATGTGCTCCAGTTAATTACTCCTAATTATATATATCTAATAATTATAATATAATATATTCTAGAATTTAATCTTGGTTTTATACATATTTGAGTATGCTGAAGTCTGATGAATATCTTCATTTCGAGACTATACTTTGACAGTTTGACGTGTGGTGATATCCTATGGGTTTTGATCAAACTCAAACTTCATAAAAGATAAACTTGGCAGTGTCTCATCTATTAATAAGAATAATTAATTAAAATTGTTGGACAGTGATTAAAATAAATTTAAATTACTCTACATAATATGTATATTAATATTCAATCCCTACAACGCACGGAAAATTTACTCTGTCTTAAATCAAACCCCAATAAATACAATTTCATCCTTATTAAATTGAGCATGTATCTTGTGCAACAAGTCCACCGTACAATTCAAATATATTTTTTAAAAATTGAATAAAATGCCATTGAAAAATCATATATATTATTACGAAAAAATATATTTTTAAAAATTCACTTTTCATTAATGACACGTGTGACTTTTTAATAATAAATAATATAATTTTTTTAAAATACACTTAAATTGCACGATACATCTGATACAAAGAAGACTGAGAGTGTAATTGCTTCAAATGATAAAATCATCTATCCTTCATAAACATACATATTTGGAGATAATAAATAATTTTATCCTTCAAAACACACCTTAAGACTTCATTAGAACAAGTGAATTTGAAAATGAATGGATTTAAAACAATATATGTAAGAAAATATATATTTCAAGCTAAGAGATTAAAAAGAAGGAAAAAGTAAAAAGAGCAAGGATAGATGGGAGATATTTCAAATGATATGTTTTGAAAGATTTAGAATTCTTGTATGTTAAACATAAATCAAATTTAAATATTTATAAATTAATGGAAAGAGTAATTATTTATGGGTGACTTACATAGATATTCAAAAAAGTCATTATATTTATAAATAAGTGATGTGCAGAAAAAAAATGTGCTTCTATATAAAAAAAATGTGCTTATATACAAATATTATGAACCTATTTATAAATATAGTGACTTTTTTAAATCTATACGTAAATCATTCATTATTTATGTGTGAAATCCGCTAATTTCAAATCCTAATAATCCAAATTATATAGTTGGTTGCCTATGTGTTGGAATTCAATTGGCAGGACTCACCTTTCACCAACCGCAGGTGGACCTACCTCGACAATTTAAGAACAAATATCAGTGGGAAAAGTAGTTGGCCATTCTTGACCCGCACACCGTAGTAGAAGAAGAAGAAGAAGAAGAAGGTATTCAACATTTCTGTACTCTATATAACTATGATTATTTTTTTCTGATCCCTGTACTTGTTCTTCTTCGACTAATTGCTATATTTAAATCGGTATACCTTGTGTAAAATTACAGATCTTTGTGCTGCTGCGTTTGGAAACCCATTCTTTTTCTCTCTCCACAGGTCAAATTCAACTCATTGGACTATCAAGGTTTGGGCTTCTTCCCGTTCTGATTTTGTTTTACTTTGATGAAAAATTGAAGATTTCGATAGTGGTTTTGCTTCTTTAAATTTGCTTAATGTGGGTTGTATTTAAACCTCTTATTTGAAGTCGATTTCTAGGGTTCATAATCTTTCTGATTTTGTTTGAATCAATCGTAGAATCCCCTGTGGAAATTGAAGTCATTGATGTTCTTGACCTTTGCTAGCCATTTCATGTTGCGATTGTTCAGATCCTAATCGTGATTATGCGCTGAAAGACGGGAGTCTAAACAAGATTAATAATTATAAAACTAAGATTTAACCAAATCAAAATTCCTGGTTTTTGTAGCTTTCATTTGTTCAGTATTGTTAGGTTTAGTTAGCAAGTGTGAGATCTCGTTTCACGAGATCGCTTCTCAAACAAGTAGATCCAAGTTGAGAAGTCCTGATGTTTTCGACTTATAAATTGAAATTGAATGATTGCTCAAGAGAATGAGATTGTGGGGTTCCCTTTGATCTAATGTTTTAATGGTAGATCTTGAGAAACAAGTTCAATTTGATGGAAGCTCGACCCATAATTTTCCTCTGTAGCACTGATATCGCATTTCTTTGTGTTAAAATCTTCGAGGCATATATTTTAATTTTAGAAAAAGAAAAAACATAGATGTAGTTGTTTTAGAATTCACCTGACAATTCTCTTTTTAGTGACTAGTTATGTGCTGAGATTCATGAATAACAAATGTTCATCTTTCAATAGGAAGGATGGCTGAGCAATCTCCTCAACTAACCAGAATAGGCCTTGCTGGCCTCGCTGTTATGGGACAAAATCTGGCCCTCAACATTGCTGAGAAAGGCTTTCCCATCTCTGTTTACAATCGGACTACATCTAAAGTCGATGAGACTATTGAACGAGCAAAAGCAGAAGGAAACCTCCCTGTTTTTGGCTTCCATGACCCGGAATCATTCGTCAACTCAATCCAAAAACCCCGTGTAATCATCATGCTTGTCAAGGCAGGGGCTCCCGTTGATCAGACGATCAAAACCCTATCTGCTTACATGGAGAAAGGTGATTGCATCATTGATGGTGGAAATGAGTGGTACGAGAATACCGAGAGAAGGGAGAAAGCTGCAGCTGAATTGGGTCTTCTGTACCTCGGCATGGGAGTTTCAGGTGGTGAAGAGGGTGCCCGAAACGGACCTTCCCTGATGCCCGGTGGGTCTTTCGAAGCCTACAAATACATAGAAGATATCATTCTTAAAGTAGCAGCCCAAGTTCCGGATAGTGGTCCTTGTGTGACCTATATAGGGAAAGGAGGATCTGGGAACTTTGTTAAGATGATCCATAATGGAATTGAGTACGGAGATATGCAGCTGATTGCTGAAGCTTATGATGTGCTAAAATCTGTCGGGAAACTATCGAACGAAGAACTCAAAGACGTTTTTTCAGAATGGAACAAGGGAGAGCTTCAGAGCTTTTTGATTGAAATCACTGCTGATATATTCGGGATCAAGGACGATAAGGGCGAAGGCCATTTAGTTGACAAGGTGTTGGACAAAACCGGGATGAAAGGTACAGGTAAATGGACCGTTCAGCAAGCTGCTGAGCTGTCAGTTGCTGCCCCCACCATTGAAGCTTCCTTAGATTCAAGATTCCTGAGTGGTCTGAAGGAGGAAAGAACTGAAGCTGCAAAGATCTTCGGTTTTGGTGACATTATAACCGAGCAGGAGGTTGACAAGAAAAAACTGGTGGATGATGTGAGGCAAGCTTTGTATGCTTCTAAAATATGCAGCTATGCCCAGGGAATGAATCTGATTCGTGCAAAGAGCATTGAGAAGGACTGGGGACTGAAGTTGGGGGAACTCGCGAGGATTTGGAAGGGGGGATGTATTATCCGTGCTATCTTCTTGGATCGTATTAAGCAGGCATATGATAGGAACGGGGATCTTGCTAACCTCCTTGTGGATCCCGAGTTTGCAAAGGAGATAATCGAGAGGCAATCTGCTTGGAGAAGAGTGGTGACCCTTGCAATCAACTCGGGGATCAGCACGCCTGGTATGTCTGCTAGTCTTGCTTATTTTGATACCTACAGGAGGGCGAGACTGCCGGCCAATCTGGTCCAGGCTCAACGGGACTACTTTGGTGCTCATACGTATGAAAGGGTCGACATAGCTGGAGCCTATCATACTGAGTGGTTTAAGCTTGCTAAGGAGGCTGGTAACTGAGGATCGTGTCGATGATTTTTCTGAATAAAGTGTGCATGTTTTCATTTAATTGATAATATTCTTATGTTAATTGAAAACCAGAACTGCAGATTTGTATTTCAGGGCCACCTTTGTGGTGTTTAAATTTTATTTTGCTGATCAATGTAATCCATCTCATCGTTTTACCTTTTCTGAAATTGCTAAGTTTGTTATTGTCTGTTGATTGATGATATTTATGAAAATTCCATAACCCTGTTTGCTTGCTGTGTTTCCTGTTTGTTTTTGTTTGGATTCTGTGTATATATATATATATATATATAAAAAACACAAATCAAGCAAAAAAGGAAGAAAACGCACATACATTAACACAAGGCGAGTAAAATTAGATCATACACTATGTTTCACAAAATGAAAACTGGAAAACATAAAAAAAAAAAAACATCAAGAACAAAACCTAGGTTTAAGAACACTGGTAATCAAGCCTTGAACAAATACAAACAACAACCACAAGAATAAACTAAATATCAAAATGAAAAACAGAAGCCAGAGTTTTCACTTACTACACTTAGAAAAAAAACTAGCAAAAATATCACGAATGACTTATAAAATAATATGTCTGACCATAAAATAACTTCAAAATATAAGTTTTTGCAACGAAAACCTTGAAAAACTGCCAAAACAATAATGGCGGAAATGAGGTGAATGTGTGAGAAATAATAATGTCAAGGGTGAAAGCAATTTTAAAAAATAAACCAAATAATAGCAGTGTTTTAAAGCCCACCGACCATCGAACAAGACAATGAATTGGTCCATTGGATCACTGGTTGGACCAGTTGAACCGTTGTAAAGAAAAAAAAATCCCGGATGACTCACACACATATATATACACACTATCATAAAATTCAATATTACAATGAAGAATTGTATAAAATCATAAAATAGATACATATTATTTTTTTAAATCATATAAAAATATGTATACACATAAATATCAAATATATTAAAAAATTATATATAAATATTAAATATTTAACTATGTTGAATAAGTAATAAGACCATGAAATTTTTTGTGTAGTTTTGGTATTAGTATTTATATATTGATTGTATATATAATTTGTGTTTTATTTGTAGTTAAAGTAAGTGTATAAAGTAATAAAAAAATTATCATGGTCATGAAATTTTTTGTGTAGTTTTTGTATTGGTATTGATATATTGATTGTATATATAATTTGTGTTTTATTAGTAGTTAAAGTATGTGTATAAAGTTCAAAAAAAAAATTCTAATCGCACATGTTGTAATCGAGAGAAAAGCGTAAGCATAAAGTAAATAACACGGAGTTTGGTAACCCAGTTCGCCACAGAGTGACTACGTCTGGGGGCGCCGAAGCCACCAGAGTATAAACTATATCTGCCGTAAAAGTGTTTACAATATTGATCTGTATAGAATACAATGGGAACGATACAATATATAAGAGTACCTAACACTAGCATCTAAGTCTTGTGGGCCTAAAGCCCACTAGACTATAATCTAATATTATGTTCATACAATAATATAATATATTATGAATATATTATAACACTCCCCCTTGGACATAATATGACAAGGAAGAATACAAGAGTCACCCAGTAGAGTATTATAAACAATCTTGATGATCCAATTATTATGATTGTTTAGTATTTGATACTCTCCCTGAAGATAACAACCTTCCAAGTCGACGCATCCCAATTCCATGTACGTACTTTTCAAAAGTCCAAGTGGGAAGGGATTTAGTGAACAAATCAGCTAGATTGTCACTTGAGCGTACTTGTTTTATTTTGATCTTACCACTCTTTTGGAGTTCGTGAGGATAAAAGAATTTTGGGGAAATATGTTTCGTCAAGTTTCCTTTGACATAGTCATTGCTCATTTGTGCAATACATGCAGCATTATCTTCATAGATAATTGAGGGGCTTAAGTCAACAGAAGGGATACCACACGAATCGTGAATGTGTTTTACAAGGGACTTTAACCAAACACATTCTCGTGCAGTTTCGTACAGAGCTATGATCTCTGAGTGGTTTGACGATGTGGTCACCAAAGTTTGTTTGACAGATCTCCATGAAATGACTGTACCACCACAGAGGAAAATATAACCCGTTTGCGATTTCGCATTATGGGGATCATATAGATAACCAGCATCAGCATAACCTATAAGTGTGTTGTCTTGGTTTCTTTGATAGAAAAGACCAAGATCTTGTGAACCTTGAAGATATCGTAAAATATGTTTCACACCATTCCAATGTCTCCTCGTAGGGGAGGCACTGAACCTTGCAAGTAGATTGACTGCAAAGGCAATATCAGGCCTAGTGCAGTTTGCAAGATAGAGCAGTGCACCAATTGCACTTAGATAGGGAACCTCAGGTCCCAATAGCTCTTCGGTATCTTCTTTAGGTCTAAATGGGTCCTTTTCCAAATCGAGGGAACGGACAACCATTGGAGTGCTTAAAGGATGAGATTTATCCATATGGAATCTCTCCAACACTTTCTTTAGGTAAGCTGATTAGTGTATCAATATTCCTTCAGGAAAATGCTCGATCTGCAGGCCGAGACAGAACTTGGTTTTACCCAAAGTTTTCATTTCAAATTCAGTTTTTAATATTGAACTTGTTTCTTCAATCTCTTTCGTTGTTCCGATAATGTTTAGATCATCCACATACACCAAGATGATGCAAAAACTATTAAAGGATTTCTTAGTAAAGACACAAGGAAAAGCCTCGTTATTTACGTATTCCTTCTTCAGGAGGAATTCGCTTAGTCGATTATACCACATACGACCTGACTGTTTTAAGCCATACAACGAGCATTGCAACTTAATGCTGAACATACTACGATGTTCATTATTCCTCATTTGGGGAATATTTAATCCATCAGTGATTTTCATATAGATGTCAGAATATAATGATCCATATAAGTATGCGGTAACTACGTCCATTAACTGCATTTCTAAGTTTAGTTTAACTGCCAGGGATATTAGGAAGCGGAATGTTATAACATCCATAACAGGAGAGTAAGTTTGATCGAAATCAATACCGGGTCTCTGCGAAAACCCTTGAGCCACTAACCTCGCTTTGTATCTCACAATCTCATTGTTCTCGTTTTGCTTTCGTACAAATACCCACTTATATCCAACAGGGACTACATTTTTCGGGGTACGAACAATAGAACCGAAAACATTTAGTTTGTTTAGCGAGTCTAACTCTGCCTTTATTGCAGCTTCCCATTTCACCCAATCAGAGCGCCTCCGGCACTCGGATATAGTTTTGGGTTGAGGATCTAGATCATTATTTGAAATGGAAGGCAATTAAGGCTGCAAATGTGTTATCGACAACAGTTGTGTTACTATTATGAGTTTCTCCCGTGTTTACGAAGTTTGTTGAAACTTCAATGTTTACATCGACCAGATCCTCTTCATTTCCCAAAGGGTATCGGTCTGATGATTCCGCATTGTCAGAGTCATTGATTGCTTTTACACGTGCATTTTGACTCTGATTTTCGTCTATAGGAAAAATCTCTTCAGGAGATTTTAGGGGTGACATAGTGTGTTTGCTAGCTTTACACTTACGCGAACTAGGTTCGCTTATGTTAATGCTTCCTTTACGCTTTTGGCGCATGAAGGGATTAACATTTGTCTTCAAAGGGAGTTGTACCCTTTGGGGCGCATTTACCTCAGGTATATGCGACTTAGTCACTCCTTTATGATCAGTGAATGCATCTGGCAGGTTATTTGCTAAGTATTGTATTATCTTTTGAACTTCAAGTTCAGATTGATTTGTGCGTGGGTCTAAGAACTGAAGATCTTTTGTGTTCCAAGTAATTTCACGGCATTTATTAATTGTGGTATTTTTCTCTCCCCCTAAGGCCGGAAATAGATCTTCATCGAATGTGCAGTCAGCGAAATGGGCTGTAAACTGATCCCCAGTTAAAGGCTCTAGGTATTTAAGTATGGTGGGAGATACATAATCGATGTAAATACCGAGTTTCCTTTGTGGGCCCATAGATGTTCGCTTAGGTGGTGGTATTGGAACATACACTGCACAACCGAATGTACGCAGATGGGAAATGTTAGGTTCATTTCCACGCACGAGTTGAATAGGGGAATATTCATGATATGCAGTTGGTCGGAATTGGATTAGTGATGATGCATGTAGAATAGCATGCCCCAACATGAAATAGGTAAGTTCATTTTTTGTAGTAGCGGTCTAGCGATTAATTTAAGACGTTTAATTAATGATTCAGCTAGACCATTTTGAGTATGAACATGAGGGACCGAATGCTCCACTTTGATTCCCAGTGCCATGCAAAAATCATCGAATGCCTTAGAGGTGAATTCACCGGCATTATCCATACGAATGAATTTAATAGGATAATCTGGGAATTGAGATCTCAACAGAATAATTTGTGCAATAAGCTTTGCAAAAGCAGTATTGCGAGTGGATAGCATGGTGACATAAGTCCACCGAGTGGATGCATCTATTAAGACCATAAAGTACTGAAATGGTCCAGATGCTGGGTGTATCGGTCCAAAAATATCTCCTTGAATCCGCTCAAGGAATTTAGGAGATTCAGTTCTTACTTTACTACTAGAAGGACGAATTATGAGTTTACCCATTGTGCAAGCATCACATATGTATTCATTAACAGAAGGGATTCTGTTGTGTGTTATGTTATGGCCTGATGAATTACATAGAATCCGACGCATCATAGTTTGTCCTGGATGCCCTAACCGCTCATGCCATAGTTTGAAAGAATTTGGATCATTAAATTTTAGATTAAGGGCTATATGGAGATTTGAGGGTCTGATGTATGTGTAATACAAGCCAGACGAGAAAGATGGAAGTTTTTCAACGATGTGTTTACGACAATTTAAATAGTGAGTCATCAATAGATATTCATTATTGTCCTCAGTATTTGTTTCAATGTGATAGCCATTCTGTCGAATGTCTTTGAAACTGAGGAGGGTACGCTTTGATTGTGGAAACAATAAAGCATTTTCAATTATTAATTCGGTACCCATAGGTAGAATGATCGAGGCTCTTCCGGAGCCAAAGATTTGTATGTCGTCGTCGGAAATAGTAGTGACACTTGCTTTCTTTTCAATTAATGTTTGGAAAAATTATCTATCTTTTAAGATAGTATGTGTAGTAGCACTATCTACTAAGAACAAAACATTAATCTCCATAATCACACAAGTGTATGTTTAGATACGTTTAGATATGAGGAATGCTAAGGAGAGCCAAGATTACAGACGCTGATTGATCAACCGCACAAGGGATCACTTAGGTCCTACTTTATCAAGAGCGTATTAAATTATTTTTGTAGACAATAGTGATCGACAATTGGATTTGACTGTAAAAATAAAGCATCGATAAGCATTCATAATAAAATCCATAAAATGTATCATGCAACATAGTCAAGGTAAAAGCCAATCAAAACATGCTGGTCAAACCAAATAACAAATAGTATCAAAGAAGTCTAATAAAGCAAATAAACAACAGGTTGATGTCGATCACTCATTGTCTCCAAAGGCGTCTACAGTCATTGTATCACCCACTAAGAGGTCATCCTTCTCCATGTCAAAGCTTGCACCGGGCAGGTCGGTGTGGTGTGATTCACCATTATGAGCTTTCCCCTTTTTGTCCTTAAGCATGCGTTGATATAGCTCCACTAGATGTTTTGGAGTTCAACACGAACGAGACCAATGGTCGTCGCATCCACACTTGTGACAGACTTGTTTGTTCTGTGCACCAGAGCTCGATGGTTTGTCTTGAGGTGCATTCTTTTCAATTGCACTAGATTGTGCATTGTTGCGACCTCTACCTTTTCCCCTACCACGGCCTCGACCTTGGGTCGATCCGCATCCCCCACTTGCCTCATTTCCTTTTCCACGTTTACGGCCTCTAGAGTTCTTCGAGTAGCATGTGCTTCAGGCACAACTTGTCAGTCAACCGATCTAGTATTGTGATTTTTCATCAACAATTGGTTGTGCTTTTCTGCAACTAGAAGTGCAGAAATGAGGTCGGAGTGTGATTGATACTCTTTGGCCCTGTACTGCTGCTGGAGTACAAGATTACTAGCACGGAAAGTGGAAAGAGTTTTTTCGATTAACTGATCATCAGTTATCGGTTCATTACATAGCTTGAGCTGAGAAACTATGTGATGTAGGGCAGAGTTGTACTCCGTTACAGATTTGAAATCTTGGAAACGGAGTGTTATCCAAGCATGTCTGGCTTCGGGGAGGATCACATCGTGTTGTTGTTGGAATCGATCCTGGAGGGATTTCCACAACATCGATGGATCTTTTTCAGTGAGGTATTCGTTCTTAAGATCTTTGTGAAGATGATGTCTTAAGAAGATTAGAGCTTGTGCCCTTTGGGCAGGAGTGGATTTCCACCCTTGTGTGGTGGTGTCGGATACGTCTTTTGAAGCTAGGTGGATTTCAACGTCTAAAGTTCATGTCAAATAATTGTGGCCATCTAGTGCCAGTTCATCAAATTCGCGTTTGGTGATGTTTGACATTTTTATTGCTACAAGGAAAAGAATTAATAAATTTAGAATTTATTATTGTGTTGTAGCAATTTAAAAAAATAGGGGTTAAGGTCAAATGCAATGACAAATTAATAATAGGGGTGTATTTAATAAAGGATTGGGTGTATGACTTAAAGAGACATTTATTAATGGGATTTGAACCCAAAAATAATTATTGGATAAGGCCTTAAAAAAATTTATGATTTGGGCTTTCATAATACCATTATGAATTTTTATTAATGGGACAACGAGCCCAAAAATAATTGTTAGGATCCAAATTAATTAGGATCAACTAAATAAAATTGCCCAATCAATTAAATTAAAAAAAATTGGCCCAAGTAAATATTTAATTAATATTAATATTAATTAAATTTTTTTTTTATTAAAGGGCATCGGCCCATATTGATTAATAGGCAGAAGCCCATTTAGGAATTAAAAAGGAGGCAAGATTTAATAGACAGGCCCATGAAGAATTTAAAAAAATGGAAGGGCCCAATACTAATAATAACATCAGGTCAGAAGCCCAAATGACAAAAGGGTTTTCAGAAATTTGAGTATACACACATACGACACTATCAATTAGAGGAGAGTTCACAGTGTGTATAGGGGCGTAACAAACGCCGAATTTTCTGGGGCCGTTCACGAAAAATCCGTATCGTGGAATTAGTGCGATGGCCGTCGTCCATGTCGCCCTTTCGTCGCAAGTGAGCAGCCGTTGCCTGAGCCGGTAAGTTTTCGGCGCAGGACGTTAGACAGCCGTCGCGCAAAACCCAGCCATCGCGGTGTCGCGGCGTTCAGCGCCGTCGCGCCATAAGCTTGGTCGCGGAACAGGGGCGGCGTCGAGCCTTCGTACAGGAAGGGCTGAGCGCCGTCGTGTCGTGAGCGTCAGGCGTCACGCGCCATCGTGCGGTCGCAACTCGGCGTTGTAGCGCCGTTCGCCGTCATGGCCTTTTCAGGGGCCGACGGCGTTGCGGGATCGCTGCCATGAATCAAAGACCGGTGTG
Organism: Prunella vulgaris; assembly: GCA_026898435.1. NCBI lineage: Eukaryota > Viridiplantae > Streptophyta > Magnoliopsida > Lamiales > Lamiaceae > Prunella > Prunella vulgaris. The sequence continues at coordinate 13,865 of JAPKLY010000322.1, forward strand.
ATGCCGGTGTTCGATGAGAAACAGGTAGGTGCAATTTTGGTTTTCGGATTCATGATTGAATTCCAATTTGTTTCGGATTTTCTGAAATTCTGGGAAATTTTTGGTTTCCAGTTCGAAAAAGTGTTCTGGAATCGACAAAAATCGATTCGATTTTTCGAAATTGCGTACTGGGTTTTCGAAATTGAAAACAGGTTTTGATTTGGGGGATTTCGAAAATAGATTTTGAATAGAATCGAAAACAAATTTTGACTTCCGATTGAAAAAGAATCATTGCAGTTTGATGATGAATCCCAAAAAAAAAATCTGGGTTTGGGATTTTTGAAAAAACCGAGAAGAAGATTTTCGAGAAAAAAAAATTCTGTTTTCGAAAAAGAAAATGGTTTTCTGGAATCGATCGAAAAATCAATTCGTTTTTATTGAGTTTCTGGAAAAAAAAAATTTGCTATGAACCCAGGCTTTGAAAAAAAAATTCGGTGAATCACTGGGTTTCAGGATTTGATAAAACGATTTCGAAATTTTTTTTGTGTCGAACAGATTCAAGAAAACTGGGTTTCGAGAATTTTAAACAGAGGGGTTTATCGATCGGGGGATCGAATTTTTTGTGTCGAGGTTTTGTTGGGTTTTGTTATGCAGGAACAAACCAATTCAACACAGGATATAAACATACATGGTATGGCATAATAAAAAACCAGGACAAATCACATATCACAGTATACACTAAATCCACAAAACATATGATTGCAGGGTTTATTAACAAAAACACATATGATCGTGAATATGGCATACGAGCAGAAAAACATATACGCATAGATACAGGAATTGATCTAGAAACATGTGAGGATTTTCATGCGTATTAACGGACATAAAAAAAACTTATAATCAAAATCAAATATATACAGATAATTGACATCACTTTCTGCAAGGATCCCTATAACATAAGCATGAATACCTAATCATGGATTTTCGATTTCAGATTAAAATTAGAGCAGAAACTTACGGTTTCAGCAACAATTTAAAAATTAATCTCGATTGATTTGATCCCCGAAAATAGCTGGAGCAATCCTCTCGTAAATCTCGTAGAGATTCGTGCTGATAAAGTGCTGTAATCGAGAGAAAAGCGTAAGCATAAAGTAAATAACACGGAGTTTGGTAACTCAGTTCACCACAGAGTGACTACGTCTTGGGGCGCCCAATCTGTCGTAAAAGTGTTTACAATATTGATCTGTATAGAATACAATGGGAACGATACAATATATAAGAGTACCTAACTCTAGCATCTAAATCTTGTGGGCCTAAAGTCCACTGGACTATAATCTAATATTATGTCCATACAATAATATAATATATTATGAATATATTATAACAGCACCCACTTTGTTTAGTGGGTACATTTTCAATTGCAATTAAGCAATTATGAATTTTGTTTGAAAATCCGTCGGTACATGTTATATTAGTAATTAAATAACTCTTAATTTTGTTTAAATATCTATTTAGTATCTTGAACTAAAATTAATTTTTTTAAATGTTCTACTGGAAAAATGTGAGTAACTCACTTGACTATTATGATATATTTTACATTCTTCGTATTGTAGTGTTGGAAAAATATGTTTCATGTCAACTGGATAATACAACTGAAAAATTAAAAAAAAAGGGATACAGCGAGGAAGAAATAATTACACAGAAATAAAACAAAATTACAAATAAATAAATAAAAACAAACGTCGAGTCGAGGAGACCTCTACCCGCAAAGTGAATATTCCCCGGTGGTGCTCGTCGGTTGGAATAACGCTCCCAAAGGTAAAACGATGTTACGCCTTCAAGTGTGCAGCACCACAGGAGTTGAAGTTCCGGCGAACAGAATGACGTTAGAACTGGACTACACCTGGAAACTATATGCAGAGACTTTGGACAGAGAGAGATTGGTGTGTTGTGTGTGTTCTTGAATGAAATGAGGACACCTATTTATAAGTGAACCTCCACTCATAACTGGGGAAAAAACGTGTCAACATTAATGCTGACGGATGGTTTTTCAGGAAGGTCAGCTGATGGGAATTGATTTGCAATCAATCTGGTTGACCTGCCATAAACAGAGGACGGGTTTTCAGGAAGGTCAGCTGATCGGGAATTGATTTGCAATCAATCCGGTTGACTTCCCATAAACGGAACCCTTCAATTAGGAAGGTCAGCAATGGGGAATTGATTTGCAATCAATCTGGTTGACCTGCCATATGCTGATACGAGTCAGAGCTGAGTCAGCTTAGGTTCAACGAACCTGGCCATAGCTGAGTCATCAAGACGTCAGCTTTAGATTCATCGAATCTGTACTCTAACGAAGTCAACTTTCATTTTCCAAAGTGGGATGAGAATTAATTACATAATTAATTCTCTCCCTAATTCAAAGTTTCAAACTTTGATTTGTTGACTCAATTTCTCACTCACCATTAATTGGTTATGTGAGCAATACTATACTACTCTGAGAGTAGAACACACTCGTATCAATTAACTTCTGAGAAATTAATTTTATTTTCTTCAATTTATTGGTCAAACAATACCAATTAATATATTTAATATATTTAATATTAAGTATTCCAACAATCCCCCACGTGGGTGGAAATTACACCCATAAACATGCAGACACACAGCCCAGTCCAAGTGAGATGATATTGTATTTAGACAGGTAGCTTGGAGCTTTGAACCTTCCATAGTCCAGCTAACCGGATACACCGGTGGCCTAGTAGATATAATGCCTTGAATCATTCCACCTTAGTGTGTACCGAGACAGCGAGCTGTGACACAATACAGTCTCTACGTCCTTTCTTGTTCTCACGTTTTTGTCCGTTTCGGCCATGGACACCCTTTGGATTCATAAGTGTTAAATATCCAATGATATTTGAAACGGCCTCTCACTTCACACTTACATAGGTGAAACCCTCTTGAATATCCTGTAATACTCCATCCTTACTAGGATTTAGGATTCATTAAAAGTCATCAGACTTAACCTACACCACCTACGGGTTCTGTACTTGGTGTACTATCTTCTAAGGAATGGTCAGATTACCAAGCATTTCGTCTAATTTCCACAACTTATTTTTCATGTTGAACCAAGATCTTGGGATCTCCAGTCAACTTGGTCAGGTTACCACTGCTTCAGTTTGTTCGGTGGATTTAAGACTCATTCCTTCTGACAGTTTGGACATTTGATCTCGATTTATACTCTTTGTTAAAGGATCCGCTAGATTATCCTTAGACCTAATATAGTCTATGGATATTACACCACTCGAGATCAATTGTCTAACGGTGTTATGTCGTCGACGAATGTGTCTAGACTTTCTGTTATACATATCATTCTGAGCCCTACCAATTGCGGCTTGATAGTCACAATGTACCATTATAGTGGGTACTGATTTATTCCAACATGGAATATCTTTAAGGAAGTTTTGAAGCCACTCAGCTTCTTCACCAGCTTTATCTAAAGCTATGAACTTAGATTCTATGGTGGATCGGGCTATACACGTTTGTTTTGTAGACCTCCAGGACACAGCAGCTCCTCCTATAGTGAAAACATATCCACTAGTTGAGAAAGACTCTTTGCTGTCTGAGATCCCGTTGGCATCACTATACCCTTCGAGTACAGCTGGATACCTGGTGTACTGTAGTCCAAAGTTTAGAGTGTACTTTAAGTACCTCAGAACTCTTCTCAGAGCTATCCAATGCTCGTGACTTGGGTTGCTCGTGAATCTACTAAGCTTATTCACGGCACATGCTATATCAGGACGCGTACAATTTGAAATGTACAAAATGCTCCCAATGACTCTAGCATATTCTTGTTGAGCTATAGCTTCACCATTGTATTTCTTCAAGTGAACATTCACTTCCAAAGGTGTTTTAGCTGGTGGATCATCAAAGGCGTTGAATTTCTTTAACACTTTCTCCACATAATGAGATTGTGTTAAGGATATTCCATTTGATGTGCTACTGATCTTGAATCCTAAGATCACGTTAGCTACACCCATGTCTTTTGATTTTTATTAGCTTTAAGGTTATGCCTTAGCTAATCACCCCCACATTCGAATGAAGACATCTTATTCTTCCCCCACATTCGAGTGTGTTTATGGTAAGAATTCATTCTCATATTTTAATTGCTCATCCATTTCATTTAATATTTAATCAAATATTAATTTGGACGCAATCTCGAAAAAAACTTGAAAAATCAAGCATTTTGAATTTACTCTTGAATTCATATCAATTTTGGTCGAAATACCAAAATTAAATCCAATTTTTAATATGACTGTAATTGTCATTTTTTACTCTTAGATAATTCTTCATTAAATTATTCGAGTTAAAATTTTAGGATCAAGTCCAAATCGCAATTTTTGTGCATGTCATGCACACCTTTGACTCAAGAATAATTCTCAAATTAAATGAGTCAAAACTTTCCTTTTGGATTTAAATTCAAACACCACTTGCGCTCTCAAGCACATTTTTACAAAATTTTCTCTCAATTCAAGAATAATTCACAAATGAATTAAACGAATTATAAATTTTGGATTAATTCCAAATTACAATTTGTGCTCTCACAAACATAATTATTAATGAAGTCTTAACTTTACATTTGACCCAAAAATAATTATCAAACTAATTAAAATGAATCAATACCTTTTGGACTAAATCCAATATACAAGGGTCTTAACCTCCCACTTTTAACTCAAGAATAATTATCAAATTAATTAAACGAGTCAAAATCTTTTCGGATTTATATCCAAACACCACTTGTGAATCCCGGTGGCCAGGTGAGCAAACTCACCTGCTTTCTTTGAATCGGCATTTATGCTATTCAAAACATTGAGTTCTGCCAATAGACAGTGAACCCAAACAAATCAAATAAATTTATTTAGGCATAGCCCAATTAATTTATTTAAGCCCAACTAATTGAATTTCCTGGAGCCCAATTAGTATCAATATGGCCCATGAAGTAAATGAAACTCCCAAATTTTGAGCCACGAAATTTGCTCAGCCCAAGAGCATGCTCACTCCGAATCAGTGCGCCGTTTCGCAATCGACATTAGTGATTTTTAGTTCTAACTTCTAACTGAAACAATACGACTGAGTCAATTTATGTTGTCGTCATCACAATCGGAGGGGCCATCCGCTAGGCGTGATTTGGCCGGGCTCCTCTTCACGCCGGCTAGTGCACCGTTTTTGAGCAACTTGTCGTAGTTCAGAACATCAGAGCAATTATCTTTGCACCGATCGAAACTTTGTAATGGACGTATCTATTCAACCGTTCACATCAATAAAGACAGATCTACACTGTCGCTTAGATCCACGCCCAACAGTGGCGTGAACCGCCACCGCCATTCGAACAGTCATCATAAGAGGCGCGATTCAACCGGCCCCGATAATGCCTTCATGGATTTGAAGCTTTCCAATGACTTCTTGTAAAGTCATACTTTTCTTTTTAAACTTCAAGTGACTTTGGAAATCCCTCCAACTAGGAGGCAATTTCTCAAAAACTGCAGCTGCTTGAAAAGCATCTGGCAGAGCCATCCCTTCTGCAGCAATGTCATGCAGAATGTGTTGAAAGTCCTGCACTTGTTCAAAAACAGACTTAGAGTCTATAATTTTGAAGTTTAGGAACTTCCCAACTAGGTACTTAATAGTACCAGCATCATCAGCCACATACTTGGCTTCTAGGGAATTCCATAATTCCGTAGCCGTAGTCCTCTTCTGATAGACGTTATATAAATCATCTACCATGCTGCCCAAAATATAATTCCGGCACAGAAAGTCAAAATGCCACCATTGGCTTCTGACAGTTTCATTTTGCGGATCGTTCTCAACGACCGCAGAATGATCCTCAGTGAGAAATCTCGCCAAACTCAAAGTTGTGAGGTAAAACAACATTTTTTACTGCCACCTCTTAAATTTTTGCCCGAAAACTTATCGGGTCTTTCGCTATGGACCATAATTGGTCTAGCAACAGGAAAACGAAAGGGGGTCATCACTATGTGAGAAGAAGGTGGTCCAACCTGGACCGTTACAGGGGGAATAGGGAAAGTGGTGGCAGGGGGAGGGTTTGAAGAACCGCCAACAGGAAGTTCAACAGGGGGATTAGAAGTATTATCACTGGTCGACATTTTTGAAAAAATTATTCGCTTTGCGATTGTTTGAAAAAATATGTTTTATGTTAACCGAATAATACAACTGAAAAATAAAATAAAAAAAGGGATACAACGTGGAAGAAATAATTACACGGAAATAAAATAAAATTACAAATAAATAAATAAAAATAAACGCCGAGTCGAGGAGACCTCTACCCGCAAAGCGAATATTCCCCGGTGGTGCTCGTTGGTTGGAATAACTCTCCCAAAGGTAAAACGACATTACGCCTTCAAGTGTGCAGCACCGCAGGACTTGAAGTTCCGGCGAACAGAAGGACGTTAGAACTGGACTGCACCTTGAAACTATATGCAGAGACTTTGGATAGAGAGAGATTGGTGTGTTGTGTGTGTTCCTGAATGAAATGAGGACACTTATTTATAGGTGAACCTCCACTCGTAACGGGGGAAAAAACGTGTCAACATTAATGCTGACGGACGGTTTTTCAGGAAGGTCAGCTGATGGGAATTGATTTGCAATCAATCCGGTTGACCTGCCATAAACAGAGGACGGGTTTCAGGAAGGTCAGCTGATGGGGAATTGATTTGCAATCAATCCGGTTGACTTCCCATAAACGGAACCCTTCAATTAGGAAGGTCAGCAATGGGAATTGATTTGCAATCAATTTGGTTGACCTGTCATATGCTGATACGAGTCAGAGCTGAGTCAGCTTAGGTTCAACGAACCTGGCCATAGCTGAGTCATCAAGACGTCAGCTTTAGATTCATCGAATCTGTACTCTAACGAAGTCAACTTTCGTTTTCCAAAGTGGGATGAGAATTAATTACTTTGATTTGTTGACTCAATTTCTAACATAATTAATTCTCTCCCTAATTCAAAGTTTCAAACTTTGATTTGTTAACTCAATTTCTCACTCACAATTAATTGGTTTTGTGAGCAATATTACACTACTCTGAGAGTAGAACACACTCGTATCAATTACCTTCTGAGAAATTAATTTTATTCTCTTTAATTTACTGGTCAAACAATACCAATTAATATATTTAATATTAAATTTTTACAACATGTAGTTTGATAGATATCCCACATTGATTATGAATGATTTTTATGTTCTTATTGCATTGCACTTATATGTATATATAACTATGTTACAGATAACTCTGAAGATTAGTTTATACTTATATATGTGTATGTATGTTGACTCTCATGTGTGAATCATTATCACTTTTTATAAAGAAATTAAAGTTTAATTTTAAAATTTAAAATTTTAAACATAAAACTAGGTTCATTTGGTTATTAGTTCACCAGTTCAATCCCGATTTTTGGTTGGATCGACCGATTCGGTTTGACTTTAAAAACATTGAATAATAGTGATACATTTATCAGACACAATTAAAAATATGAATATGGGTATAAATTATTTTAAATTTGTAAAATGTTTCATATGATTTTTGTGTTCATTTAAATTTCTCATGTATGTATATTTATTCTTCTTTCACTTTTGAATATTGAGATCAGAGATAAAACGATTAAATTTATAAGTACATGCGTTCTTAAAAAAAACAAAAAACAAATAAGAGTGCACAAATCAAAGTAAAAACCATACATATCTGTTCTACAATATTTTCTATTTTCACCAATAATTATATGACATGATGATCTCATATATGAAATATATTTTATTTGTCTCATAAGTATTTGTACACTTATTTTATTTATATGTGTCATATTATAATTGGTTGCACACACAAAAAAATATTCCGTAACACCCTCACCATTCAATTGTTTACGTAAAATGTGTTTTGGGCACCAGACATATTCAACTAATTAACCAAGTTCGTAATATATAAACTATAAAAATTGATCAAACTACTTCTCAAAATTCTACTAATTATAAATTTTTTTACAAAAATTGATCATCTAGATGTTCAAACATTTCTAGAAAGGATGAAATAATACTTTTGTTAACTTTTACAAAAACTTGTATAAATATCACCTCAGTCTCATAAAGATTTGCTGTCTCTTTTTTTTTTCCCCAAACATGTATTCCTAATATTTTAAATGAGACTATAATAACAAATTTTGTGAATTTTTTTTATTAGCACAAAATTGATATACAATTCGATTTTTTCAGATCAAACTGAAATTTTGAAGGGTTCTCTCTTTAAATTTGATCACCTGATTCTCCTCTTCGAACTTGACTTGATTTGATAACGTTTACCCAAGAACAAAAATGTCTTATTTAGGATCAAACACTTCTTATGAAGATTTGATGAAGAATGCTCATGAATTTTCGAATTTGAATTGACCAAAAACAGTTGATCGGATCAGTTTTGGATCTTGATCTCAGATCAAATATTGTTTCTGCTTGCTTTTGATGAAAAACACTTCGAAGATGACCTTCGAATCTTCAAGAACTCATTCGAGGAGAAACACTCAATTAGAGGGATTTATCCCCTTGTTCCTGGATCAAGTATTGTTTCCGCTTGCTTTTACGACTTTGAATATGGCCTTTAAATCTTTGATTCTACAAGAACTCCTTCGATAAGAAACACTTAATCGAAGGTATTTAGCCTCTATTCCTAGATCAATGTTGTTTCTGCTTACTTTGATGAAAAATACTTCGAAGATGGCCTTTGAATTTTTGAATTTTCAAGAACTCATTCGAAGAGAACACATGATCAGAGGGATTTGACCTCTTGCTCCTGGATCAACCGTTGTTTTTGCTTGCTTTTAATGGGGAACGCCTATGAATTTGGTAAATAACGCTCTTGAATCTTTAAGTCTGGTTATATATAGGATTCTTCTTAGCTCGCAATTCATCACTTGGTTGCTCGTCGTTTCTCATTTTTTTGTTCGTCTATTCGTCATTTTAAAATTCACGAAATGACCCCTATTTATAGGGTGGGAAAGTGAGAATTTTTTTTTAATGGCGACACATGGGGCACTCTGGTTCGCTGATACAGTACTAATTAGCAACATTAATGAATCAACTAAATTTTAGCTTGATTGATTTTTATTTTTTTTATTTATAGGAGACATTTATGGTCTTAAATAAATATGATAAATCAAATATTTATTACCGCATATGATTACGAGTCATTGAAAATTTGTGAATTTAATGACTTGTATCGTGCACAATAAATATCATTTCTTAACTATTTAATTCGAGAATTTATTTATTTAAATTCTATAAATTAAAATAAATTTAGGTCGATATTTTTTTTTGATCGGTAATGTTATTGGTTAGTAGTTAGAAGTTAGTTCACCAAGTCGAACCCGGGGTCACTCACTCAAGTGAGGAGCACGGTGACCAGGTGAGCTAACTCCTAATCTAGTGTTGTCATTTCATTAAATTTTTATACGCGTGTCGTCATTCAATTTAGTGCAATTTTAATTTTGTTATAGAGACTAATGTTGATTCAACTTCTCACTTCTAATCTTCAAAGATACTTCTGCTCCTAATCAAAAATAAAATTTTTAAAAATAAAGTAAAAAAAATCTCAAACCCTCATTAAAATTCTATTGTTAATGAAGAATAATAAAATTTAAAAAATTTGTTTCCTACTACTTTACTGTTCTTTTAAAATAAACCCTAGTCTATTGTTCTCTCTCGTTTCTGCCCCTGTATATAATAAGGATCAGGATATTTTCCCCCCCAAAATTGAGTAATTCACCCCATTTCAAAATTATTTGTAAATTAAATTTAATATGACAATTATACTTTTTAAGTGTAATTAATTAATTTATAATTAGATCAGTTCACCTCCCTTCTTCTACCCATAACATTTTTTAATAAAACCCTAAAATTTTCAGTGTTTAAAAACCCAGAGAGGAGAGAGAAAAGAAAAGAGAGAAGAAGGAAAAGCAAGGGGAGAATTTGGTTTGTGGGTGCAGTGCCATGGAAGAACTCCATCAGCCGTGACGAGCCCAATCCACCTCGCGCACGCTCAGCCGCCATCGACGCCACCTCCAGCCGGAATTTCTTGATTCGTCGCCCCAATTCGAAAATTTGGCACATGTTCGACCAAAAAATTCAAAAATTTGGCACCTGTTCGGAATTTTTTTTTGAAAATTAGGTACTAATTTGGTCAGCTTTTTCGAAAAATGCTCCAGGTTCGGTGAGCATTGTCCGAACATTTGTTCGACAAAATTTAAAAAGTGGTGCTTCGAAATCTGTTTCTTGTTCGGCAAAATCGGTCGAACATATCAACACAAATCGGAATACCAGAGTCGAAAAAAGTAAACCCACGTTCAAATCAAGAAATCCATTCAACAAAATTTCCAACTAAAATCAAGAAACACACATCTTCCAGCGCTTGAAGCTTTAATTGGGAGCGACGAATATTCTAGCCAGTGAGCTTTGATCGGTGAAACAAAGACAAGCCTCGACGGAGATGGACGCAACTGTACATCAGAGGTTGCACTCCCTGGGCTTCAGTCGACGGCTAGGGCATGGCGGTGGATTGAGCGAAATTGGCTTCACGAACAAGTTGTCCGGCGATTCACGGCTGGAGGTGGAATCGGCAGTGAGGTGTCGCATCTCTGGTGCGACGGCAACGGGACAGAGCAATGCAGCGGCTGGCGTGGTGCGCGATGAGGGCATCGAATTCAGTTTCTCTCGTGGTGGATTCGGCACATGTTTTTCCTCTTTGAAAGGGTTGGGTGAATTTACAAAAAATTAATTCATACAATGATAAGGGTTAATTATGATAATTATTGGTGGTGAAATGAAAATATAAGGGGTGAAATACTCAATTATTTGGGAGAATATCATGATCCATATAATAAACAATCTCAAATGGGCCTAGTTATTATTTTTAAGATTTGGGCTTTAGCAATTAACATAGGCCCATGTAATTCATTCCTCATTAGTCGTCACCGGCGAGATTTCAGTGGTGCGGCGTCGAGGAATCGTACACTGGCTGTGGTGACTTAATTTCGGTGAATTGCTTCAAGCTTTTGCGTCGCTTCCATGGACGGCAGTTGCAGCTGGTGTCGCATATCCGGCCATCGATTCCAGTGAGCTGTGGAATCGGACGAATTCCGGGCTGAGGTGTTATTTTTCGATTTGAGCAGAGCAGTTTCCGGCGAATTTTGGCGGTTGCGAGTGGCTCCAATCCGGCAGAGTTTTGTGGAGTGGCGGTTGGAATAGTAGCGGCGTGTTTCCGGTGAATAAGCGGAGTGCGACTTCGAACGGGAACAGAGCGGATCTTCGAATGGTTGTGCGACGCGGTGGCGGTTGTATCGATCCTGGAGCAGCGGTTGCTTCTGGCGAATATTGTAGACGCGCACTCGCAGTTTGTTGAAGGCGACGCAATTCCGGCGGCTTGGAGTGCTTCACGGCTGAAATGGTTGAGCAAGGCGACGGTTATGGGTGTCGCGGCCATGGGGAATTAATGAGTCAAATTGCCTCTCTTCAAAACTTATCTGCACATGACATTTTTGCTAATGGGACCTCTTCATTTTATTTTTAAATGGACTGTAAAATTAGGGCTCATTTGGTTCGTAAGATAAAAGTATCTATTCGTCGAAAACATGCATATTTTCGACGGATAGATACTTTTATCTTACGAACCAAATGAGCCCTTAGTAGGATATATGGCGGTACATTTTCTTCAAAAATCTCTTTTTTATTTCTACAAAAATTGATCAAATTAATATTTTTCACCATCAAGCTTAATTAATTCGATTTAATATAAATAATTATAAAAAGTTTATTAAAATAGGCAATTAAAGCATATTAATTTCAAACAATTTTCACACCAATAAATTACGTGAATTTTGGGGAAAAAAATTAATTCCACCCGCCACAGTTTAAATTCGTAAAAATTTTAAAAATAAATATTTCTACGGTAGAAATTTCTATACAAGTGTTGTCTATGCTAATTATACATCTTATCAAGAGATAGAAGTCCAATTCAACTTCATAAACTAATGATAATAAAATTGATCCATATAAATTTAGCCAAATTATCATGAGATAACCCTTTGTTTTATTGTGCACAAAATTTGATATGAAAAAGTTTTATAATATAAAAATAATATTGTTAGATATATTTATTAATATTGTTAAATGCATTTCTTTATATTATTAGACTTGTAATTGAAATTAGCATAAAATAATATGATATCAGCAAATATATCTAATGATATCAATAAATATATTTAATAATATAAATTCATATTTTCTTCGTCCCACAAAAAATTTGTAAGGAGAGAGACACACATATTTAAAAAAAAAAGTTAAAATGAAAAAAAGTACCCCTCTATCCCCTTATAAGGTGCTCACAACATTTGGACACTAATATTAAGAAGCGTATAAAAGTATTGATATAGTACATGTGATGTGACGGAAAAAAGCGAAAAAGTAATGGGAATAGTGTAAAAAATATTGAAAATAATAATAAAGAAGTGAATAGTAATTTCCTAAAAAGGTAAAAAAAATAAATGAGCAACATACAGTGGAACTGACGAAAATGACAAAATGAGTAACTTATAGTGGGATGGAGAAAGTAGTATTTTGAGGGATAATTTGGTAACATTTTATGCATAGACCGAAGAAGTTAGTTGGATTGAGTGTAGTGTAAATAAATAATGAGATTTTGTACAAATATATAAATATTGTGAAATTAAAGTTTATAAAAATACTTTATTTTTTGAATTTGGAGATGTCTAAAAAAATATACAAATTATTTGAAATTGAGGAAATACTGGTATAAATAAGTTACATAAGAAATATATTTTATTATCATGTGAGGCCGTGATTACTTCAAGTGTTAGAATAATATAAATATTACTCACTCCGTTCCACTAGAAGTTGCTAATTTTGTTATTTCATCTGTCTCATTATAGGTTGCTCATTTACTTTTTTACCTTTTTAGAAAATTACTATTTATTTTTTTATTTTTGTTTTCAATATTTTTTACATTATTTTCATTATTTTTTAACTTTTCTCCATCACATCATATGTACTATATCAATATTTTTATAATCTTCTTAATATCAGTGCCCAAAAGTTATGAGCAACTTATAGGGGGACGAAATGAGTACTAATTTAATGGGAGGAGATTAAAATAAACCTAAATAAAATTTATTTATTTAGTCCATCCATTTTATTCGGATAAAAATTAATGTATAAGGAGGATTTAAATTGGATAATAGAGATTACCTAATTTAATAAATCTTCAAAATAAACAATTGATAAATGAGTGCTATTTTTCCGGTACATTTTTATCCCTTAAAGTAAAAATACCATAAGTATATGTACTGACATTCAGGGGTGATAACATTAAGGCTGTACTAATGTGTTGTGAAGTACAAAAAAAAATATGCGATGGACATATTCGAAAAATTAATGTTTGGTGTGTTGCATTGTCTATTTAGAATGACAAAACACGACGACTTTTGTTTCTGACAAATTATTCTCCCAAACACATATATCCTTTAAATTAAATTAAATAAAAAATAAACATCATCTTTTTGCAGCTGCTCGACGCGGCGTCCACTAAAACAATTTTATACTCCTTTTTCTCTCTCTCTCTATATATTATTACCTAGGAGAATTTAAGGACAATAATCATTAGATGTATAGATTAGATTCTTCGCCATTTTGTTTTTCTTTTTTATTATTCCTTTTTATTTATTATTTTGTTTTCTCCATTTATTTATTGGCATTGAAAGCTAACCACGAAAATGAGGTACAATAAAATCTCTATATATTAATAATATTGGGATTGGAGAATTTTTTTAATTTATAGAGATATTATTATATTGATAAATTAATAATTTATTAATTTAAAGAGGTTTTAATGTATATGCACAGTTGACTTTCAAAATTCCAATTTTTTTGAATAACTTTAAGTATACATGCATAGTTATTGATGAAATTAAGTTAAAATACAAATGCACTAATAGAATTCCATGAACAGAAACTCACGTGAAAGTTGGAATGACTTGTTTGAAGTTCAAGAAAAAACAAATTACAATAGATTTTTATTTTATTAAGTTGTCTTAAGAATATTCAAGTGCATCATATATATATATGGATTATTTTTAATAATTATAAATTTATAATTTCGTCGGGACCAATATATATACACTGAATCTCAAAAAAATTATTATCTTATAATTTTGTTGATTGAGTCCCAAATTTTTGCTGGTCCCAAATTGGGACCGGACAAATTATTAGTTTTAGCGAGGTTATTAATTTATCGAGTATTGATTTAACTAGGTTTTACTGTAGATTTTAATTTCCAAGGGACACGTTGAGACCATTTATGAAAGAAATTTTATGCGATTCATGTGTGCGCAAGTCTTTTGTGCACTAGGTGCATCGTGCAATTTAAGTGTATTTTTAAAAAGTTAGATCATTTATTATTAAAAAATTATATAAATTATTATTCAAAAGTTACACCACTGAAGATATATTTTTCAGTAATAATATGTGTAACTTTTTAAAAATGAATTACGACTACACGGTGCACATGATGCATTCAAAATTAAGGCTAAAAAATAAGGTTTATGAAAAAAAAAAATCGTTGCAATTTAGATTATTGATATGAAATAGTTCGGGTTTAATTAAAAAATATAATTAGTATTAAAAAGATGTAATATTTAGGATGTATTGGTCTAATTCTTATTGAAGCTAGGGTGTTTAATTCGCCTAATACACATTCTAATTACGTGTTAAATTTTATTAAAAAAATTATTTTTCCACTTTCTATATTTTTAATAATTATGTGCAGAGTCATTTTATTAGGTACCATGTGCATGGTATGTAATTAAATTAAAAAAATATATCTCAATCAATAATTAGCCATACTACAAGAACAAATCAATAATACCTTAATATAAATAATAAAAAAAAATTTGGGATGTTATTTAAAGAAAAATTAAACATCAAAGTCAAAATTGAGATAAAAATTCAAATACAATCTATACATATAATGCATATTAGAATTTGTGAAATGAGTACTATCCACTTCATGATGAAATTTAAATGGCTATAATATTTAAGGTTCAATAAATAAGGATATAGTCAAGAATTTATATATAAAATTCAAAATCTTAAACACATTAAATAATATTTTATTGATCTATGTAAAAAAGTAACGAGGGATTTTCATTTTTTACAGAGAGAATATTTAGATACATGAATAGTGTTTATCATGAAATTTAATTCAAAGTCATTTACACATTAGTAGTGATATATTTTTTTAAAAAAAATATTTTTAAATATATATGTATAATTTTGGGCACATGCAAATCAATATTTTTTTTCTAATAGTATAAAATTTGTGTGAAGCGTTTACAAAAAATTATGTGATTTTTATGAAATATAGATCGAATATAATTTTATATGTACTTTTGTTTAAAAAAGAATTATTTCCCACTACCTTTAATTTCAATAAATTGTTCAAACACAAAGAGTCATGGCAATTACAATTGGAAAATCGTGTGAAGATTTTTTTTTCCCTGTGTGTGTACATTAATGTGGATTGGCATTATATAGTGTCTCCCACTATTCACAGTATCTGAAAACAATTAAATATAAATAATCAAAGGCAGCCATCCATCCACTTTTTCTAATTTCGAAAACAACTTTTTATTATCTCTCAGGAGTCATCATTAATTCTTTGCGTGCTCGAGCCACCGCGTCCCACATACGTAACTCAAAGAAAAAAAGAGGAAAAAAAAAAACAATAAAGTTTCATATCGTCAATTTCAAGGTTTTTTTTTTCTTTAAAGCTTAAATTATTCTCATTACGAATATTTTTTCTAAAGAATTTGTGTATTAACTTTCAGTTCATCTCATAAAAAATTATATTTCAAAATAAAAATATTTATTAATCTCTCTTCAAAGAATAACTTTTATCATTTTATTTAACATAATAAAACGTCAATCCCTATTCCAAAGTGACATTAATACCCTCAAAAACCCTTGTCATTTCACGAGTGTTCTGATGCAATTATTCCTGCAAGAGAAAAGGGAGATTGTGAGGTGAAGTTCAGTTTGATTTTCTTTAAAAAATATTGTAAATGGATATGAAATATTAAAATGTATTTCCCTTTATACTAATCTATCTGAGAATCATATTCCATCTGGAGACTGGATAGTGAAGTTGCTATAGACCCCAGATATAAGAAACACACGAATGTACTTTAACCAAAGTA
This sequence comes from Prunella vulgaris, assembly GCA_026898435.1. Lineage (NCBI taxonomy): Eukaryota > Viridiplantae > Streptophyta > Magnoliopsida > Lamiales > Lamiaceae > Prunella > Prunella vulgaris. Next base: position 30,161 of record JAPKLY010000322.1, read on the forward strand.
ATATAATTTAAAATAAATTCAATACATACTAGGATATAGTCATAAATTGCATAACTTGATTTTCAAGTAATTAAATTAATAAGCTGTCATTTCTTATTTGAATAATTCGAATTGATTGCCAGGAAAGATATCATAGGAACAAAAATGCAACGTGTTATATTGCAAATTTCCAAACTAACAAAGGTATGAACATATTAATTGATAATAAACACCAAAGAGAAGTATAATAATTAAAAAAAATTAATAAATTTTTTTATTTCGAAATCCAAAAAACAACATTATGTCCTCATCATCAATCGGTTCACTTTTCCCGAACACTCGAGAAGAAGAAGAAGAGGAAAAACAAAACCTCCTACCGATCATTTATTGCACCCAAAAAGAAAATGAAATTTTTTCCTATCATTGTTAGTAGGGACAAAATTGTATCCATCTTGATTTGATGGATCCATCAGACGCAGACGCCAGAGCTCGAAGCAGAGGAATTGGGGATGGGAACAGCGAGTCGGGTCGGGTTTTCATCCCCGGCCATGATCACCACAATCTTGGGCGTATTGTCGACGACTATGGCGGTGGCGCAGGGCGGCGGCGCCTTTTCTCCGGCCTGGTCGTCACGGCGCTTCCGGAAGGAACAGGCGAGGATGATTAATGCGGCGGCTATGAGAAATATCATGAGGCCTAGTCCCAAAAAAAGGTACGGCAATGGTGAATTCCAGTGCCAGAATGTATGCTCTGAAGAATATTGGTGTGCCGGTGGGTGCCTCATCTCTCTCTCTCTCTCTCTCTCTCTCTGGAATTTCACACTCAGTGTGTGTTTCTGTGTGTAGTAGTGGTGGGGGTAGTAGGGATAGAGGAAGGGGAGTAGTGTTATTTATAGAGGTGGTGAAATGTATTTCTGATATATAATGTGAATATTCGGAGTTACGTATGCATATACTCGTAATGCTTTCATTATTTCTTCTAATTTTTATTTTATTTTATTTTACCCTTGCATTTTACACCTAAGAGTCAAAATGTCAAAGTCGCATTAAAATGTGGAAACCCGATTAAAATTATTTGAGAATAATATATTTTGTGTCAGATCGTATTTTAATAAAGGATGATATATTTTTATTAAAAATAAATCTTTTTAAAAAAAATATTATCACTTTTTAAAAATAATAAATTTTTAATTAATATATTTTTTTATTTAACTTTATGCCATGGGACGGTCTTATATAAAAATATATTTTATTTGAGAATATCAAGTTTTAACTGTTAATCCTGAAATTAGTTTTAAGTTTAATATTAATTGCAGTACTCCCGCAGTTCTGAAAACAATTTTTATATTTGGAGATGCATGCAAACTAAGGAAAAACCAAGCATGTGAGTGTAAAAAATTAAATAAAAAAAATATTATATTAATTTTTATAAGTGTAAAATATTTTTTAATTGTGTGAAAATATAATTGATATGTTCAAATAAGACCAAGTAGATAAGTAAAATTGACATGAAGGGAGTACAATTTTATGATTAATAGTTTGTCACTAATTTTATTTGAAGAGCGAACATGAATAAAAATATAAATACCAACGTACCAAACAGAGCTCTACGAGTTGTAGATATTGGGCCTTGGAGTTGCAGGCAGAAGGGCCCATGGGCCTCCCACAAATGAAATATACCATCAAGTGCCCTTGTTTGTTTGCCGGCCGCCACTACTCTGCTTTTCCAAATTTGCCCCTCTCTACAATTTATTAAATAAAATCATTCTTGCTACTTAAGTTTCTTTTTCAATATTAATGGAATTTGACGTCATCTATGCAATAAATATTTTACCTATAAATTTATCACACTAGATATTATTATCACTCTAATAAATTGAGATTTATTAAATGCATTTTAATAATATTATATAGATTTCTTATGATGCAATGATTACGAAAAAGAGATCTTAAAAACAATTTGTTACGGAGATTTATTTTTATAAAACGATAAATAAAGAAAAGGTAATTGAGATTAGATCTCATACTCGTTTATTAAATCAAGACAGCGTCTTTTACTTCAAGGATGACCACCGTAAATTCTTTTTACTATTATTCATAACATATAATGTTGTTACTGTAAATATTATATTATTGCTTAGACTATGTTTACTTTGTTTATTTTTTTTTAGGTAATACATCTGACCCGGGTTAAACCCGTATTATTTACTCAAAGTAAATTCGAGCCACTTGGACGGTTAAACCCGCATAACCCTCCAAAATTCTCTCCTTCTTCTCCATTTCAATTCTTTCTCTTATTTTCTCATTATAATTTAGTCTTTACCATGAAAGTAAACAGGATGATATGATTTTAATATTTCTATTGTCCTATAAAGTAAATACGTATTATCAAGGTTTATTTTAATACCCCATACTAAATTAATATTATCTACACAATCCTAACAATTAAAGTAAACGCGGCCTTAGCAGTTTACCATACATAAAGCTACATATTCCATTCTCGTTAAATTCAATTTCTATAAGAATACTTTTTAAAAAAAAAATAACTCTATTTATTCCTCGAAAGGAAAACTTCTACATGTTTTTAAAAAATAGATAGAGTTATTTTTTAAAACAAGCGCACCCCAAGAGTATAACATTTATTAAACAAAATGTATGGAGGTAGATGAAACAAATTGTATCACTTAAGCTGGGAGAAATGAAAAATTGAATAGATTATAAAATAAAATGATCCATACACTAATCACTTTAAAAAAGTATAACTTATTTTATTAGAAAGTATTAATTTTAAAAGATACAAGTTTTATTAAATAGCCGCAACTTAAACATATGGAGAATATTAATTGCTATCAATAAAAAATATAATATTTCAACAACAAATATTGCAAAATAGTTCATATGCATGTTCAATTATTTAACATATATAGAAATAAATGCCTAAAGTGCAAATATGAGTCATTACCCACTAAGTAAGCTTGTCATTTGACAGAAATATGTGGCTAATATAATATTTCTGATAAAAACTGTTTTCTTTCTTAATTTGCACGGTAATACATTTTATTTGCCAAGTATATTGACCTTTTTATCAAAGTAATAAACGATATACTGATTGCTACACCACATATTTTTCTAACTGAATATTTGGTAAAAAGTGTTTGAAAAGGAAATAATGGACCACCATACAATTTCCAAAATTCTGTCTTATAAATTATATTCCAAAATGAAATATATTTCTCAGGTACATTGACTGTACATCCAAGTTGATGAAAAAAGAAAAAAGGGAAAAAAAGGTGAAAATTTATATATTTATATATATAAGCACAAAGTCTAATATACAATATTGCACCAAATCCGACCGGTATAATATATCCAGTTAAAAATTCGCAGATTCTTACCGGGTCAAACCGTGTCAAATAAAATTTTCAAGAAAAAATCTCGACAGTCCCAGAATGTATACTACATGAACATATGTGTGATACTGTAAGACAAAATGTGTGTTACTATATCTTAAAAAATTAATTTTTTGTACTTTACTTTAAAATAACTATAAGGATAATATGTATTTTTACAGAAATAAATATGTATTTCTTAATTTATTTTTTATTGATCTTATGTTGATAATACTTTGTTAATGTAATAATACATTACATGTGTTATTATTATATCTCGGCACTCTCAGGATATATACTACATAAACATATGTGTGTTATTGTAAGGTAAATTATGTGTTACTACACCTTAAGAAATTAAAATTTTGTACTTTTAAGGTAATTATAAGGATAATATGTACTTTTACAAGAATAAATATATATTTCCTAATTTTATTTTTCATTTTTTTTATTTTTATGTTGATAATATGTTGTTAATATAATAATATCTTACATGTGTTATTATATCTCGGCAGTCCCAAAATGTATACTACATGAACATATGTGTGTTATTCTAAGGCAAAATATGTGTTACTACATTTAAAAAAATAATAATTTCTATAAAAATTAATAAATTTCTATTCAAAAACTAATATTTTTTTTCTTATAGTAACACATATATTGCTCTTACATTGTATTAAAAATATTTATTACTACAAAAACAAATAAATATATGTAAAAAATAACATTTGTTCTTACAGTAGCACACATTTGACCTTATAGTAACATTTATTTACTCATACAGTATCACCAACTGGGAGCGAAAATCCTGGAATATGAAAATTGTCCAAATCCGACCCGACCCGATCAAAATCCATGAATTTTGTTACTTTGACCCTATTGACCCTTAAATTTTTGAAACTTTTCATTTTAGTGGTGTTGCACGGTGCAATATTGCATAGGAGACCAACTCATATATATATATATATATATATATATTTTTTATTTTTTTTTATCTCGAGCAAGTAGCACTTTCTTTGTTTCAAATTTATTATTTTTTATGTCATTATTTACTTTCTACATATACTTCTAAATTACATAATTTATTTTATTAATAATTACACACAAAATATATTCCTATTATTATATATACTTAAATTTGATATTACATACTCTTATATAAATATTATTTTATTTATTTAAATACTACAAATTAACTCCATTAAAAAATCTTAGAAAAGTCTAAGTGGAACAAAAATTAGGACGAGGGAATATAAGTAAATAATTCAAATGGGTAGAACCTTTAAGTCACCATTTGCTCAATTAAATATATTCAATAAAAAAAATTGTGTGAGACTGTCTCATGATATAAGATCGAAATAAAATTATAGGATTATAACAAAATGTGATAGTCATTTTTAACAAAAATATTATCATTTAAAACAAAAATCAGTGATAGATTTATAGTAAAATGTGAAATATTTTTAAAGTGATAGTCATTTTTAATAAAAATATTATCACTTTTTAAAAGTGATAACTTTTTTTAATTTATAAGGGACTCATATTATAATGGTCTTCTATTATGAGACGGTCTCATAATATATTGGGAGTGTAAATTTTTTAAGAAAAGTGGGATGATGTATAAAGTTATATTATTAAAATAATAAAATTAATTTGATTGAATGTAAAAATAATACTCCCTCCGTTCCACTATAAGTTTCTCATTTTGTTCTTTTTTGTCCGTCTCACTGTATGTTGCTCATTTACTTTTTTACCTTTTTAGGAAATTACTATTCACTTCTTTATTATTATTTTCAATAATTTTTACACTATTCTCATTATTTTTTCACTTTTCTCCATCACATCACCTATACTATATTAATATTTTTATACACTTCTTAAATTTTTTTTTGATCGGTTTATATACTCTTAATACTCGTGCTCAAAAAGTACGAACGACTTATAAGGGGACGGAGGGAGTATCATTTTGTGTAAATATTTGATTAGTGCAAGAATAAAGTTAAAATAGTAGTTTCTATTTATAGAGTGTGAAAATAATTATGGAACAAATAAAAAAATATTCAAATAACATATTAAAAGATGGAGGGAATATTAAATTAATTCAATAAAGATCCAACAACAAGAAAGGTAATGCTATTACTCCAATAATAAATGTCTTCCACTATTAAATTTAAAATAGGCAGTGGTGGAAAAATAAAAAATGGCAGTCACATTTAGACTAATTTGCCAAATTTAAATTAATTATTGCTACACGTCATTATCCTTTTCTCTTGCGCGTCTATCCAACCCACTCACGAAATTACATACTCGAGACGCCACAAATTTAATCTACCTGATCCCTTGTAAATCTGCTGGCTTAATTAGTCTGTTTACATTATCTTTGCTTTTAAATAATTAATTCAGAAAGAAATTTCTTTTGTGCATTAAATACATTATGCAACACTTTTACTAAATAGTTATGACTAATTATACTGAACAATTAATAGATAAAATTGAAACATAAGATTTTAGAAAATTATTTGGGATTAAATAATTCAATTTAAGATTTTTCACGTAATTTAAGTGTTACCGTAAATAGTTGTCACGTAAATGTTACATAAACAAAATGCAGAAATAAATCTGTCTGCTACTCTTAATCGCAAAAAAAAAAAAATGGATTGAATATTTTTTTAATAACATTAAAAAACTTAACATAAAATGTAATTTTAAAAAATATTAATATTTAAATTGCAATAAGACTTTAAATTTTTAATTACCATGTAATTTAAAAAAAATTATGGATAAGCGCTACATAAGCTTCGGGCAGAGATAGATCTGCCCGTACATTTAATTGCAAAAAGAAAAATAATTAACTTAAATTATTAATTAGTGAAATGCAAAATTTTAAATTAAATTATAATTTCAAAAATAATCTTTGGGGCGCTTGTTTCAAATTCTTCAATTGTAATGGGAATGAAATTTCATTTTTCTCTTTTACTCTTACAATATGTTGAATGAGAATTTATGTTCATGGTGGTTACATCATTAATGTTGTGCTTCAATTTTGAAAAAGTTGACAAAAAAATAATATTGTTGGTTGATTGAGGAGGATGATTATAAGGTTTATGGAGGTATTCAAATGGGGGTAATGATTATCTTATTTAGAAGAAAAAACAATGTCATTTACTTCATTTGTTCTCATTACATATAATAATTACTATGTGTATATCTCATTCTCATTACATTGAAGAATTTTTTTACCAAGCGTCCCCTTAATTTAAATTGTAATTAAATAAAAATAAATGCTTTATATTGGTGGGGCCAAAGGTCAAGGCTGGTATTTGCAATTTCAAAATGTTATCAATTTTTTCCCATGTATATATCTAGTCCTCAACTTAATTGCAGCCCTTAGTTTAGCGCACTAATATGTATACCCCAATGACGTTAAATAGGTAAAAGTTTGTACTACTGATGACTCTATGTTTTGAAGTACAGAAAAGAATATTCGATGGATATATGTAAAAAGTAAATTAGGATTCTTTTCTAAACCCCTAGATATTTTGCACATTGTAAAATATGAATAACATAAGTAAATATATATTTTATATTTTTAATGTAAAAATAATAAATGCTCCTTCTGTTTCTTACTTTTTCCACAATTTTTCTAAACTTTCCAACATTACTTTAGAAAAAAAAAACTCACAATCATAAAAGTTAATATTTTTTATACTACTTTTTAAAATACATGTCACTTTATATATGTTGTGGCACAAATATTCTTGAACATATTGAGCCCAACTCAAATTAAAAAAAGTTCCATCAGACGCAAGTCCATAGAGCTCAAGGCAAGAGAGAACAAGCTTCGGGACATTTGAGAGTCAAGCGAGCTCAGGTTGAAGCCTTCAGACGGCCCTGAAGGAAGGAGTGTCGATCCTGAGTTCTCAGGACCAGGGTCAGTATGGTCAGGAGACCAAAAGTCAGGCAGAGATTCTGAAGACACAAGAAGTCTGACCTGAGCGAATAAATCATTCCAAGTAAACAAAATTCACTACTGATCTAATATTTTCACTGTGATTCGATTACCATGAGAGGCAAGACAACTGCCATATTATTTAAAAAAATAAGTTAAAAATGGGAAGTTACCTTAACACCCACGATCTTTAGGCCATGACCTAATGTAAAAAAAAAAAAAAAAAAAAGAACATGCAAACACGTTTACATTAGAACTTAGTTTTAACCATTATAAATGTGTCATTTCTTTACAGAAAGAGAGGCCACAATGATTACAATTCTCTAGTACTTCGAGCATAACTTTGCATACAATAAATACAAGACGAAACACATTAAAGTTCTAGCCCAAAACACGCGGTTAAGCAAATCTCCGAGTCATTTACATACAGTCTCATGCATTACGGTTCCTAAAGACCTATTAGAATTTCGAGAAATAAATAATATATGAAGTAATTTCAAAATGGTGGGTATATTTTTTTAGAATGTATAAATTTTTTAAGAACTAAAAAATAAAAGTTACATATAATGGGTGAGGAAGGTATTAATATTGAAAAAATAATAATATTTATACACTGATTTTCTAGAAATAAAAAATACACTTAAATATAATAATTTCTTTTAATAAATATGAAAAATTCCCATTAATATTTAGTGGACGGGGCCCACACCAATTACAAATAAACTTTTAACTTTTCCAAATATATATATATATATATGACACCTTTTCATTGCAGCTGCTGGGCGCGGCGTCCACCAGGAATTGTGTACTCCCTAGCGCATAGACATTATCATAGATTCCTCCATCTCTATCACTAGAAACCTAGCTAGTTTCTAAAATTGTGTGCCACTCTTTAATTTGGCAAGTAAATTTTGGTGGTAATGTTTTTTTTTAAAACGAAGTTTTGTTAAAATTACTTTTTTCATGTCGCTAATTTGTATTTTATGAGTAGTAATTTTAATGAATATTAATTATTTTATTAAAATATATTAATTTTATGATATTAGATTCTTTATTAAAATAGGTTAGCAATAACTTTTGTTTACACAATATCAATATTCAATAGTACTTTAATATCTTTTCAATAATTATTTTATCAAGTTATTTTACACTTCTAAAATTTATTTAAGATTACATAGTACATTTCACATAATAGTATAATAATAGACAAAAATTGATCATAACTACTACATATATATGTATATAAATTTTAGAAAAATTAAAAATAATTCATTATAAAATCATATATAAATTTTAAAAAATATATTTTATAGTACATAGAATTGGATAGTACCGACTACCCTTCTTTTACATGTTGGTACATTGTACCATAATAATAATTTTCAAATTTCACACACACAAAACGATCTCAAAATCAAATTTCCAATCATATAAACTTGGATATGATGGTATACATCTCATGATACATGTGCAATGACTATTATGTTAAAAAAATCTTTAAAGATCTGGTATGGTGGAATTAATTATTTAGTGCCTCCCACTGTTTACAGTGTGTGAATAATTAAAAATATAATTTCTGTGGAAAAATAAATAAATAATTAATTAATACTATAATGGAAGTGCTAACTGCTAACTACCCACACTGACACTACTACCCTCCCCCACCCTGCAGGCCAGGACAGGAAATATAAATTGTATGAAGTCATCATTAATTCTTTGCGTGGTCGAGCCGCCGCGTCCTTTATAGGATGGGAAAACGAAATACTCATGAAAATAATGTGTAGTACTATTCCCCACTAGTGATGTTTTCTTTTGGTTTTATCCGGTGAAAGTGATGACAAAGAATAATAGAGGTCTGTTTGATAGTTAGAGATTTACATCATGAAAAGATATACTCCAACATTTTGCACACTTTATTTTTTTGTTCGTCCCACAATATTTTGTACACCATATAAATGAAAATAACTATTTTAACTTTATCCTCGTAATATTTACATATTTACACAAAATGTCATTACTTTTACACTAAATCCAACCAATTTTATTATTTTAATAATATAACTTTACACATCACACTCAATACTCTATTTTTCACACACTTTTCTTGAAAAATGTGTAAAAAGAGGTGTGCAATCTTTTCAGGGACGGAGGGAGTATTAAAGGCGAGATTTCTAATAACGGATGGAAGAAGTGTTGCATAAGATCGCTGGAAATTTTAGATTTTACCCTTTTTTTTGTGTCATTATTTTTTTGTGAATTAAAAAACAAGTGATATATCATCTCCTCCATCTTAAAAAAATTTACACTGAAATGATATATTTTTTAAGAAAAATATACTACCTCCGTCCCACAAAAGTTTGCATACTTTCCTTTTTAGTTTGTCCCACAAAAGTTTGCATATTCCCAAAATGGAAATATTCATTTAAATCTCCACCTTTAAAATCTTTACCTCACAATCTCCACCATACATATTCTACTCATAACATTTTTTCTTAAAATCTGTGCCCAGGAAAGTACCGCAAACTTTCCTGGGATGGATGTAGTATTTTTTAAATAAAATAATAATACATGAGTAAGATATATTAAAAGGGAGATATCTAATAATGGATGGAAGTATTGCATAAGATCGCCGAAAAATTTAAATTTTACCTTTTTTTTGTTGTTGTCATTATTTTTTGGTGAATTAAATCACGAGTAATATATTATTTCCATCTTGAAGGAATTAGCACGAAGATGATATATTTTTTAAGAAAAAATATATTTTTTGAATAAATTAATGATACATGAGTAAATATATGTATAGTTATGTGAGTGTACACGTAAATCGATATTTTCTTTTCTACTAGTGTGCATAATTATGGGACATATCTAAATACATATAGTGTGCAAATTCTTATGGGATGGAGGGAATATTAAATTGTCTGTCAATTGGTCACTTTGTATATTACAAATAAAATTTTTGAATTATATCTTTATGTCATTTTTTTTATTGTCAGAATTCAATCATTTTTCAGTGAATCAAAGAATAAACCATATACAAACTTGTTCGTCTACAAAAGCACGTGATTTTGATATATGACCGTCCTTTTATTCGTTGAAAATGAGCTAAAATTGATCGATCTAAAAAAATCGTGTTCTAGCGATAAAATTTAGCAACTGCCTATAAAATGGTCGCTGATTGGATATTAATGATCGATCTTTTAGTTACTGGTCAAGTTCGTAAATGTGGTGATCGATTAGCGACCACCTCTCTGACAGCCTCTAATTAGCGATCAATTTAGCAACCACCTCTACCACTGACAAAAGAAATGATATAATTTTGTTAATGGTCGCACTATTATATTTTAATTTAGCGATTGGCTTGTAAATACGAGACGTGTGTAGGATGCTAGTTGCTATAAAATTGCATTTTTTGAGTATATCTTATACTCCTTGTGGAATAGAATTTTATTTACCGACAAAAAAAAGGTGGTCCTTAAATATACTGTTATGGCGGGAAGCTAATAAACTTGACCAGTTTGTGATTGCTAAGCCTGTCATTATATAAAATTAATTTACCGACTAGTTAATCTCTAAATCTGAGTACCCCCATTTTTACACAAAAATTAGCGACTGCCTCTGACGATCCCTACATTTAATATAGTGATTGACTTTCACGGTCTTTGATATTCAATAAATAAATTAAAATTTTTAAGTTGGGTCTCAATATTTTTGCGACCGCCTGAGACGAACTTAAAATATTACCGACCAGGTTATAACACAGATAAATTAGTGAGCAGGATAAGACGGTCGTGAAATTTTAAAGACCGCATAGACGGTCTCTGATCAAGGACTGTCGTCAAAAGACGACAGATAATATGAAGGACTCGTGTTTTAGCGACCACATCTAACGGTCGCTAATCGGTCTCAAAATGTATTTTGAGACTAAAAATAGATTGCTAAATCGGTCACAAAAATATGACTTTTTTTTTTGTAGTGAAAGGAAAGTCATATTTCAAAATAATGGAATTGGAGAGACGAACAATTTGATATACAACCTGATCTTGGATTCGTTGAAAATATTCAAATTTTGGTCATCTTATAATTAACGTAAATAAATTGTTCGGATAATTTCATGGAGTTATTATATATGGAACGAGCAATTTGAGATACCAAACTGATTAATTTTAAGTGATGTACAATTTAATATATGACTTGACCGTCAATTCGCCAGAAAATAGTGGGAACAACAGTGAAAAAAGTGAGAATTGTTGGGCTTGAGCCCACTTGGTTTTGGCCCATTTGGTTAAAGCTTAAGTCATATTCTCTAAACCTAGGTGTTGTTGGTAGCCACCATATAAATCGCTATTGTGCTTCTCCTCTCAATGGGTGATCGACCGAAATCGTGAGTAAGAGTTGAGACTTGAGAGGATATAGTCTGGTGTGCAACCCTACACGAGGGACTTTGAGTGCCTAACCAAACGGGTGGCCTGAACCCAAGTCTGTAAACCAAACTGTGAGTCGTGAAAGAAGGCCTAGTGGGCCAACAATGGTATCAGAGCCACGGGTTGCCTTCTTCGGCTCTGTTTGGGTTAGATCGGAGGGGGTTCGAGTGGGCCGTCATCGTTCACGCAGCGCAGGCCCTTCGATGCTGTCTGTGGCGCCACGCTCGTGGGTCTATTTCTGTGCGTGGAGGTCGTCCATCTCCGTGATCGTAGGCTGACTGTCCCGTTTGTTGCCTCCGCATTCCACTGGTTCGCGAGCGCCACCGTACTTCTGGTGGCGCGCTGCTGTGATTCATGTCGTCACGTCTATATGGTCGCGTCTGCCTCTGTGGTGGCTATTTGTGGATTTGCAGTGCGCCACCACCGTGAAGAGCAGTCGGACTATCGCGTCTGGGTGGTCGTTCATTCGTGGAGTTGAACTTTTGCGTCGCTGTTGCAAATGCCGTGTCTCCTGACTGCTCATGTTTGCCGATCTACATCAACGCCGGAGTGCAGGCCGTCTGTCCGCTGCCGTCGCTGTTGGGGCCTCCTCCTCCATTTGTTGGTCCGCGTCGGCGTCAGGTAAGGTAAATGTAAGGTCTGATTGGTTATTTACATTAAATTAATCTTTTGATAATGTCAGTAATTTAGTCAGATTATTTGTTGGTTTAACTTGCTTGGGTTACTATTTAACTACTGAGTGTTAGTTTATTTGTGTTGTTTGAAGATTAAAATAAACTGTGTATTTGTTTTAATTGCTAACAAGCATTTTGAGTTGCAGTGAGTCGTGTAATTGAGTTAGGTTTATCTCGGAGATTGCATAACTATGGTTTTTGGAAAGGATCGTGTTTGTGTCTCACGGGAGTGTGTTGCTGATTTTTTAAGCATTTTGAGGCCCTTACTTAGGGTCTCGCTCTGGTAAAGTGGCTGTAACCTCTCTCTTTTACTGCTTTCTTAGTGTAACCACTTGCCGTGGTTTAGGATTGTCGCTTGTCACGGTTTTAGATGCAAGTTTTAAGTGCTGTAGTTTTTTAGGAAAATTATGTGCTTGTTTGTTGTGCTTTGTGGTCTTGATCTTGAGTCCTGTGTGGTGCTTCCGCTGAGTGTTGATTCTGATTTTTTGCATCTGTGTGTTTGCAAAAGTTTTTTCTGTGTGATTTTTGTGAAATGATTGCTCATTCCCACGTGTATGTTTTGGCCCCCTTTAATGGCAAAACTGATTTCAGTATTTGGAAATAAAAAATGAAATGTATTTTCATACAACAACGTGTTTTCAAAGTTGTTGATAACTCTTATCCCTCTGGCATGTCTAAAGATAAAAAATCTGAGATGAATGAACTTGCTTTATCTGCTATTGTCTTGAATTTGTCTGATACTGTGCTTAGAAAAGTAGGAACTTTTGAGTTGGCTAAAGATTTGTGGGATAAGCTCGAAGTGCTTTATAATGAAAATTCTTTATCTAACAAACTGTTTTGCTTTAAAAGTTTTTTCGATTCTAACTTGATCTCAGTAAGGATATTGATGAGAACTTAGATGTGTTCACTAAGTTAATTCAAGACATTAAGGAAACTGGAGATAAGCATATCTATGATTACACCCCTATTGTCTTGCTAAATGCTATACCAAATTCTTATTGTGATGTGAAATATGCTATTAAGTATGGTAGAGATAATGTTACTCTTGAGACTGTGGTCAATGGCTTAAAGAGCCAAGAAATAGACTTGAAACAAAATGGAGGTGGTAATAGCTCGGGGGAGGTTATGCATGTTAGTGGGAGGAATGTGATAAGCATCCTAGAAAGCCAAAGGTTAGAAGATGCTTTAATTGTGGTGACACCGATCACATGATTAGGGAGTGCAATAAGTCTAACAAAAATCAAAAGGATGAGTGTGCTAATGTGGCTTCTAGTGAGGAGCAATTTGGTGATGTGTACTACACTCTTTGTGTGGTTTGAGTGCTATACCTTTGTGGTTTTGTTTGCCTTTGTGGTTTTGTTTGCCTTTGTGGCTTATATGCCTTTGTGGTTTGTTTTATCATCGTGGCTTAGATTCTGTGTGTCTCTGTTGCTTAATGGTATAAGACTTTGTGTCTATCTTTGTGATCTTTGTGTTGACCTTTGTTGTCCAATCTTTGTGATTTTGGTTTGACTTTGTGTCATTGTTGCTCTTAGTGAGGTGGAGCAACGACCTTTGTTGCATTTGAGTCTTTGTGAACTCTGTTTTATTGACTTTGTGACTCGGTTGTTCCTTTTAAGGTGGAGCATAGGTCTTTGTGACTAGGTTTGCGTGATTTGAATCTTTGTGATTCCTATCTTTGTGGCTTCGTGTTTTATTGCTTTGTGTCAATTGCATGATTGTGTGTGACTTTGTGTCTTCTATGTGGTTACCTAGACTAACTTTTTGTTTTTTGCAGGTTTTGTGTATTAACTTTGTGTTTGTGCAGGTTTTTGGTACATCTTTGCGTGTGTGCTTGTTTGTGCATATGAGTGTGGGAGGGGTGATGAAAATCTGTGGATTCCGATGTTGAAGGGAATGACAAAAAATGTGGAGAATGTTGGGCTTGAGCCCACTTGGTTTTGGTCAATTTGGTTAAAGCTTAAGCCCAATTCTCTAATCCAAGGTGTTGTTGGTAGCCACCATATAAAAGGCTATTGTGCTTCTCCTCTCAATGGGTGATCGACCGAAATTGTGAGTAAGAGTTGAGAGGCAATAGTCTGGTGTGCAACCCTACACGAGGGATTTTGAGTGCCTAACCAATCTCATCGATTTTGTGTCCACCAAACGGGTGGCCTGAACTCAAGTCCGTAAACCAACCTGTGAGTTGTGAGAGAAGTTCTGGTGACCCAACAAGAATAAATTTTTTAATAATTTTAGGCATAAATTACTACCCTCCTAATATAATAGATTCCCTACTCCCAAATCTAATGGACAACTTTTACAATTTTTCAATGAAATATATACCCAAGTTCAAGAGCCTCCAGGAACATTAGACCTAAAGATAACATATATAAATTGTGTCCATATTATGAAATTACTAGTAATAAATTCGACCTTGTGGTTGGAAAGACGTTCTTGTGAGGAAATTGCAATGACATTATGAGGTATTTAGAAGATAAGATGTAAATAAAGTCCTTCAAAGGCTCACTGAAATGAAGGGATCAAATCACCAAATTAGTTAAATTGATGGGGATTGAGCAATTTCTTTTCTTGACAGTTTTAAGATGAGCACGACAACTCCACGTTTTAAAGAAGCCTAATTGCGAGCTTCTGAGTATTCATTTGGATTATGAAGGATGGCATGGTCATATGCTCAAAGTAGACTCAAGCCTTTAAGACAAATAGATAGTGACATCTATTGGCTATACTTTATTTAATGGAGAGGGTCAGATCACACTAGCGAAAGGGAACTGTTGATATGGCGAACTTAACAGGTCGCCAGGACCCACCAGGATCCTGGAAGATGCGGAGGTCGCCCAAATGGAGGTAACCTACTAGCGGAGATCGCTCAGAGCTCGCCATTTATCCCTGGGATGGTCTCGCCGAGCTCCATCATCGCATAACGTCCGTGGGCCACACAAGGCACCAGAGCTCGCCATGGAGCTCGCCCAAATTGCTAAGACTCATCTCCGAAGCTCACCGACGAGCTCGCCTATCAGTCGAGTGGAACTCTGATGGTGTGCTCTTTTTCCCTCCGTCCGGTTTATCCACAAGGGTGGTTTACGGCGAGGTTTTTAATGAGGCCCATCTAGTCTAAGGCATAGTAGTAGGACGAGGCACAACATAGGTAGCAGTGTAAGGGACCAGGACGAGGGTTACGGACCCTCATCAACACCGGAAGCCATATAGGCTCGTAAGGTGCCGTCTCACACTCGCACACCTATAAATAAGACCTCTCTTGTACTATTCACACAATTCTGACAATTCTGAAAATCAATACTACTACTCTTGCAATATTTCTCTCTCTAAACTCTCCACTCTCCCTCCTCATATTTTACATCCAAGAACACAAATTCTTGGATTATTGTTTGGTAGGATTAACATGATGTAAAGCCACATAAACAAACACTGTTAATAAATTCTATCAACAGGAACATAATCAAATATTCGGGGTCAGTCTTAGGAGCAGAACTTCAAGCAATTTTGGAAGGTTTGTAAAGTGGGAAACAAATGGAATTTTCAATGTTTATTGTCCTTTCGGATTCCTTAGAAGCTGTAAATTGATCAACAAAAGAGACTCATGTTTAAATCCGGAATGCGCTATTTTACATCTCATTTGGAAGAAATTGAATGATGAGTTAGTGCGAGACATCTACCATATTCATAGAGACAATAATAAAGTTGCCCATGAAATTGCGAGAATGACGAGAAAGACTTCTACTCCACTCGACTGGAGGAAAGACGTGGCCCACTTTGGATTAGGAACTTAGTTCCACAACAGTTCTGATGTAGTTGAGTGGTTCTGAGCTATTTTCCTTTAAAAAAAATCGAACTTGTGGTTCACTTATATTTTGCAAGAGTTTTTCCTTGTCGCCAGTAATTTTTAATTTTTTATTTGTAATGTAGCATATAAAATAGCAATGGACTTGGCCTTTTGGTTAGGGATGACAATGGCGCATCGCAGAACGGGTATCTAAAAACCCATGCCTGCCTCGCGCCTTTGTCCCACCTTGCCCCATCCTACCCTATGTTATATATAGTTATATACTAAAATATAATATATATTTTAGACAAATAAAAAATTGTTTTTTATTACCAAATTCTAATGCAATACGCAAGTGTACGTGATTGTTGTTGTGTTAAGGCAAGTGACCAAGTTAAATATCGAACCAAGGGAAACAAGTGCTAATCCAATCTAATCCTTAGAAATATATTTCTCAAAACAAAATGGAAGAAAAGACAAGTTCGGTTCCTACTCTCTAAGCAATCAATTAAGAAAATGAAAACAGTGGTGAACTAATCTAACTTCCGTAGAAGTTCAATGGAGTGGTATATGATTTAGGTAATCTCCATTATGCATCAATTAAAGCATTAATTCATCCTACAGTTATCATGAGTTTCGTCAAATGATTAAACTAGGTAATTAACATCTTATTAAGCATTAAATTCTCATTTGAATGCCTAATACTCATATTGATTTGTTCTAAGCTCCTAGCTATTATCATTGACATAGAAACCAAAACACAAACACTTGGTGTGCACTACAATCAATTAAGAACAAAATTGAATCAACTCAATTCTCGTATGTTGCCAACATAATCAAAGAACTAAATCTCAAGCAGTAAACAACCAGGATTCAATAGATGGAGAATTTAATCATCCAAATTAACACAATTAAGTTATAACATGAACCAACACATAAATCAATACATAACTTCAATCACCCAAAACATAGGAGTGTTTAGCCCATGACTAATTGGATGAAAACTAACACTATGATGAAGTATCATGAATTATCCTAATTATCTGACTAAAAGGGGTATTTATATGTGCCATGCACGAATTTTACAAAAAGTCCTTGAAAATAGCAAAAATCTCATTTTACACAGATTAGTAAATACACCCACAGAGGATTAGTACACTCATAGTTTGCTTTTCACCCCGCTCGACCAAGCTGGTCAAACGGTGCTCCTTCTCTGGTACAAAAGATTTTTGGCTCATCAAGGCCTTTTGCACCTGACCAAGCCTTTTTGTGTTCGATAAAACTTGTTTTCTTCATATGTTGAGCTCTAGCACTCTGATTGACTCAATTCTTTTTGTGTTGCGATCCTCTCTTTAAGCTCTTTCGCATGGTGTGTGATTTTCATATTTTGGATTAATATAATGAATTTGAAATTTATCAAACTTGCTCGTTTTTTCACCTTTATGCTTTATTTTTCCTACAAATGCACAATTCTTTGTAAAATAGGTTAAGAATCAAATATAAAGTAATTAGTGCCTTAAATTCATTCAAAATGTCTGTAAATCATATGAAAATAAGCACTAATTTGATGCAAAATATGACCCTAATAAATTTTAAAATAAAAATAATGCAACAAATATATCAAAATATATTCAACAAAAGTAATTTTAAAATTATTTTAGATTAAAATTAGGCAAATTTATTTATTTAGTGTGATTTTGAAAACAAATTATCAAAGTAGGGTGAAAGGGAGGATGTTTATGAAAATGAAGACAGTCGGCACCTACACTACCGACTAGTGACGTGGCATCAACATTAGATTCTGAAAGGGAGATCCCGTCGGAATTGGCAAACCCGACTGGGCAGCTGTGCAGAATCTCTCTCTACATATGCATGTATGTATGCATATATATATATATATATATATATATATATATATATATATGCATCCATCTCATTTCTTATACAACCAATTGTGGAGAAAATAATAAACACTACTATCACTTTTGAAACAAGAATCTAACTCAGAGAAGAGAAAATGTGATAAACCTCCAAGGAAGATGAGGTTTTTGTTGAGATATTTTTGTGGGATACGAAATTATGTGTGCAAATGCTATAAGTTAAATATTTATATATTTCTCATATGATTAATTTTAATTACAGGCCATACTATATCAAAATTATATATCTAATATATACATGAAATATATATATGTATATATATATATATGTATGTGTGTGTGTGTATATGTACATGAGAACCAAGATTATTCAAAACATATTAATATCCACAATCTCAATCTCCCACATCCCCACTAAAATAATTTTTATTAATTTATAACTCCCACACCCCACATTTGAAGGTTTATCACATTTTCTCTTCTCTGAGTTAAAATTTAAATGGATTATAGTATAATTTTGATTAAAGTATAGTATAATTTTGCTTAAAATATATTATATTTATATTTTGGTTAAATTATACAAATTTAAGTATAATTTAACCAAATTTTAAATTATATCAAATTTATAAATTTAGTATAATTTATCAATATTAATTTTTTATTTAAACTAATACTAAATTTAATTTATTGATATTATTTAAATTATATCAAATTATTAAATTTAAAAATAATACTATATTTATCTATACTCATATATCTTTTTTAATTTAAGTAATTTTTAAATTTTGATTTTCAAAATTTTGAAAACTGATTTTATATATCAAAATTCAAATTATACGCTGCTACACCAATTCTTTCTAAAAAAAATCATAACTGCACTTACGTGACATAACCTATCTTCCCCCACTAAAATGATTTCATTTATTTATAAATTGAAATTAAATTACAATTTTCATTTAATTTTCATCAACCAAAATATCTTCAGCAGCAACAATGGAAAAAAAAAAATCACTACAAAAAAAATGGGTTTTAGCGACCGATTTAGCGACCGAAAATCGGTCGCTAAACACATTTACCGACCGAAAATCGGTCGCTAAACACATTTACCGACCGATTTACCAACCGATCAAGGTGGTCGGTAAAATTGTGGTCGCTAACATTTAGCGACCGCCAAAACGGTCGGTAATTAGTCTCTAAAAGAACCGGGATTTGACCCATTTTTTAATTTTAGCGATCGATTTATCGATCGCTATTTATATAAGTAGCGACCGATTATTCGGTCGCTAAATAATAATTTTATTTTTTAAATATTTTGTTATATTTTATTTAGCGACCGAATAATCGGTCGCTAATTATATATTTACCGACCGATTATTCGGTCGCTAAATAATAATTTTCTTTTTTAAATATTTTGTTATATTTTATTTTGCGACCGAATAATCGGTCGGTAAATATTTAATTAGCGACCGATTATTCGGTCGCTAAAAAAATTTGGAGCCAAGGTGGTTCGAACCCAGGCCTCCAGTGTGGCTCAGCAAGGCTCGAACCACTTGGCTAAGCCCCCAACATATTAGCATATGCACCGCAACCTTTATTTGAGTCATATTTGGCTTAGATTAAATCCCCCAAATTCGCGCCTGTGAGGGGTCGAACACGCGACCTCTGGGCATCTCAGAGGTGGCGTGACCACTCGGGCACTTGTCGTTATAGTTCATTTTTGTGCAATTAATTGTATATAACTCCAAATTGAGTCACGTTATTTTTAAAATGCTTCTAATTAAATGAGTATTGTTTCTACTTTATTTATGTTTATATATATTTCATTAAATATTATAATGTTAAAATTTTATTATTTAATATTACCAAAATTTATTAATTTGTTCATTTTTTTTGCAATTAATTGTATTTAACTCCAAATTGAGTCACATTTTTTTAAATGTTTCTAATTAAATGAGTATTTATGTATATATATATATTTCATTAAATATTATAATGTTACAAATTTATTATTTAATACTACAAAAATTTATTAATTTGTTCATTTTTTGCAATTAATTGTATTTAACTCCATATTTTTTAGTCACATTTTTTTAAATGCTTCTAATTAATTGCTTGTTAGTTCTAATTTGTTTATGTATATATATATTTCAATAAATATTATAATGTTGTAAATTTATTATTTAACATTACGAAAATTTATTAATTTATTCAATTTAAAAATACAAATACAATTCGTTCAAAATTTTCACTTTCTTTGGATTTTTATATAACCATTTGAAACTAATTATTTTACACTACTAAAATTTAAACATTCAATATCCCATAAAAACATCCAACATAAATTCGTAAAATTAATTGTTCAACAAAAAAAAAAAAACTAATGCGACGAATTAAAGCCGTCGTCGTCACCACCAAGATCGACAACCTCCTCATCGTCATCGTCATCATCCTCAGGTAGAGGTGGTGGAAGATCAGGAAATTTGGGGACGTTCCAACCCATCTCTTCGGAGGCAGACTCAAGCCAATTCTTCATCATTCTCGTCAGGTCCTCCGTTTGCTTCATCCTATCTTTCATCATCTTCCCCTTTGTTTGATATTTCTCCAATTTCTTTCTCAAGTCGGAGAGTTGACTTTCGACGTGGGAGAAGGGGTGAGAGTCGAGGGAATAGGAGGAGCTCCCCTTCTGTGATAGGCGGACAGCCTTACTGTGACTGCCCAATCCTAGATATTTCCCCTTCTTTGGTTTGACCAAATTCAGAAAAATTTGGTCCTCGTCAACAGGGGCGGGGGTAGGATTCTCCGGGGTGGGTGCCGACGCCGTCTGAGCCTCATCGAGGGCCTGCCTCATCTGATTCTGAAATTAAACAATAATCATAATTATAATATAATATTAATTAGTATAATTCATAAAATAATTAATTAGAACAATAATTAATTATAATAAAATACATACATGAAGCTCGGTGGTGCGGCCATAAGTCGACTGTCCACTCTCCCTAACCGGGTGAGCAAAATGCATCTCCTGGATGAGGCTGGGCTTAACTCCGTATGCATGCTCCTGTACAAAAAATTAAACTTTTTAATAAAGTAAAATTAATAAATTTAAATGTGAGTATATTAAAAAATTAATTAAATACTTACAAAAGCGAGAGCATGCTCGTAAATCGACCGGGAGCCTGCTCGATGTATGGCTATGCCTTGCCCGGTGGGGTCGCTCATCCTATTTCTTCTTGCTGCCTCGGCCCTCGCAACATGCCTCGGATCATTCCAATACTCGAGGAGTCCCTCCCAGATATTACGGCCCTCTTCGTCCGTCCCCATATTCTGAATGATCCCCTCCTTCAGCCACTTGTCTTTCATCATGTGGACTAATTCTTTCATGCGGTTCTGGGCTTTTTCGTAAAATAGACCACGCACCGCATCATCGTGTCGCGGTTCCCACAAGCCGAGCTTCTGCAATAAAATTCATAACAAACATATAAATTCATAATTCAATAAATTAAATAAAATTAATATTATTACCTTAAACTCTTCAAAAAATGCTTTCTGCTTGGATGCGGGAACTTTAGACCACGATCCCACTCCATAAGGCCACACAACACTTTTCAGTGCATCCGTGACCAAGCTAGAAGATTTATTACCCGGACGCAAGCTGCATAAATAATTAATATCAATTAATATTATAAAAAAATTATGTATTAATATTATAAAAAAATTATGTATTAATATTATAAAAAACTTACACTCCGTCAGAC
>JAPKLY010000322.1:52003-173071 GCA_026898435.1 Prunella vulgaris
AGGATGAAGAACCTCCGGCAGCAGAAGACTCTCCCACTTCAAAATTAGGAGGGATCGGCACATAAAAATTCTCGATCGTAACGGGCGGTAAAGGCAGGACCGCCCGTCTCCCTCTCCCTCTCCCCCTTCCCCTCCCTCTCCCTCTTCCTCTTCCTCTTCCTCCCTCTCCTCCCTCATTCATCTATTCAACAAATCAAATAATACTAATCAATAAATTAACTAATACTAATCAATTAATCAACTAATACTAATCAATTAATCAATTTATTTAAATATAAACAACTAATAATAAACAACTAAACAATTATTAATAATCAACTAATAATCAATAACAATATTCAATAATCAACCAATAATCAATAACAATATTCAATAATCAACTAATACTAATCATTTAATCAACTAATACTAATCAACAAATCAATAATCAACCAATAATCAATAACAATATTCAATAATCAATAATCAACTAATACTAATCATTTAATAAACTAATACTAATCAATTAATATCAATTAATCAACTAATATCAATAATACAATATATAATACTAATAATACCAATAATACCAATAATACAATATATAATACTAATAACACTAATACTAATACTAATATACAATAATCAATATCAATATATAATATAACATATAATATATAAATATATATAATATATAATATATAAATAAATATATAATATATAAATAAATAAATATATAATATAAATATATATATACGTCCCCATATAAATAAATATATATAAATAAATATATAATATATATAATGCATAACATATATAAATAAATATTTAATATATAA
Source organism: Prunella vulgaris (assembly GCA_026898435.1). NCBI lineage: Eukaryota > Viridiplantae > Streptophyta > Magnoliopsida > Lamiales > Lamiaceae > Prunella > Prunella vulgaris. The sequence goes on from JAPKLY010000322.1 coordinate 52,822, forward strand.
ATAAATATATAATATATAAATATATATATAATATATATATAATTAATATATAAATATATATATACCTTTCACCAGTGGCGGGCGGACGGCGGCGGCGGTTGGACGGGCGAACGGCGGCGGTGGGACGGACGGGCGAACGGCGGCGGCGGCTGGACGGGCGAAACAATTAGGTTTTTTTTTTTTTTCTGATTCTGAAGTCGATTGGGTTTTATTTTCTGATTTTATTTTTAGCGAACTTAATTAGGTTTTTGCCACGTGGCTTCCGTCGACAATTTGTCCGTTGATTAGTCATTTTATTATTTAGCGACCGATTAATCGGTCGCTAAATAAAAATCAAATTTTTGCCCGCATAATTTAGGCGGTTTACTTAATTGGCGGTCGCTAACTAAAAAATATGATTAAATTTAATTCTATTAATCATATATACCTATATCAACACAATTAACTATATCAACAACAATATCAATTAACTATATCATCAATACTAATAATCATCTTCATCATTTTCATCTGCCTCATCATCGTCATCATTTTCTTCATCTTCATCATTTTCTTCTTCATCTTCATCTTCATCCTCATCATCTTCTTCATCATCTTCTTCATTTGGTACCCCTTCTTCTCCATCGACTTCGTTGTCAACAATTACCGTATCGGGATTTTCAGCCACTAAATCCACAGAAAGATTGATACCTTCGTCAAGAACTACTGTTTGAGCCTGCTGCACTTCAGTTTGGAATGGATCTTCAAATTCTGCAGTGTTGGATGAAGTAGGAATTTCCACCAACGACCTTGCCTTGACCTTACACACTGTTCTTAAGTTCGGTTTGCCTGAACCCGGATACTTGCAGTAATATACCTGAGATGCTTGTGATGCAAAGATGAATGGGTCGTATGCTGCTGGGTATTTTTTGTTGATCAAAATATCAACAATCTTGTAGTTTGCATCGACTCTTTTCCCTCCTCGTCTTGGATCATACCATTCACAAAAGAACATAACAATTTTTCTCGAAGGCCACCCTGGATATTCCACTTCAACGACTTCTTGCAACACACCATAGTACTCGATCGGTGATTCATTGTAATTTCCACTGGTAACAAAAACACCACTGTTTGAAGTGGCTTTTACTGAAGCATACATAGCTGTGTGAAATTTATAACCATTTGAATAGTACCCGTTATAACATGTCACTTGTCGAAGTGGTCTTTTACTCAAAGCTTCAAGATGTGGATTGTGAAGCTGATTATTTTGTCCCTATACATATTAAAAATTTAGAACATTATTGAAATACACATTTTGTAATATGGAATAGTGTTACATACCATTTTTTGGAACCAATATATGAATTTCTGGCGAACTGCTTCATAAACCTCTGCTTCTGTGATGCCTGGTTCTTGTTGACGAGTTTGCTCACAAAACATCCTACATATAACAAAAATTAGGTATAAAACCAATAACTTATTTACAATATATTTGTAAAAATAATAAATTACTCACTCTATGTATGGTTGAACCTCGGGCGTATTCATCAAGACGTACGAATGTATCGTCTCTTCTTCCCAGTTTTTTTTAAAATACCGTTTGGTCCCTTTACCCAGTGGTCGACCAGCATGTAAGAATACAGACAACATACCATCGAACTCATGAAGAGGATGTTCTTCTCCCCGGCCATCGTAGTTGCGAGGCTCATTTCTGATCCTGGTTTGAACTTGATCCCCGAAATAATAAGAACAAAATGTTCCAACCTCTTCAGTGAGATATACATTAACAATGGATGCTTCAATGTGTGTTGTATTTCCAATATTACGTTTCAAGTTGTGCAGATACCTAAATACAAAAACATTCAATTCATCAATATATAAATAATAATTAACAAAAAACTTTATAATAATAATACTTACCTCTCGAAAGGGTACATCCACCTATACTGCACTGGACCACCGTGTAAAGCTTCATAAGGTAAATGAACAGGTAAGTGCTCCATCGAGTCAAAGAAACTGGGTGGAAAAAACTGTTCTAACTTGCACAGTAAAACAGGGATGTCTCTATCCAAACGCTGCATGTCGTCCAGTGTAATCATTGAGAAAGTTAAGTCTCTGAAAAATAGACTTAATTATGTGATCACACTCCATATATCCTTTGGAAGTGCGTACTTAAAGGCAATCGGTAGCAACCGCTGCATAAAAACATGACAGTCATGACTCTTCATTGTAGTGACCTTCCCTGTTGCTGGCTCAAATGACCGACCCATGTTCGACACGTAATTTTCCGAAAAGCGCAAATCCTTCACCCATTGAAATATTTTTTTCTTATTTTCTATGGAAATTTGGTACTTTTCTTGTGGCCACTCACCTGCTCGTCGACTACTGGAGAGACTAGGACGAGAACAGAACTCACTTAACTCTTCTCTGGATTTTGCAGTGTCTTTGGTCTTGCCGTCTGTATTAAGGATCATGTGGAACAAGTTATCAAACACATTCTTCTCTATATGCATCACATCCAAGTTGTGTCTAATCAATAATTTACTCCAATAAGGCAAGTCCCAAAAGATGCTTCTCTTCTTCCAATCTCCACGGATACCTTTATTGTGTTTCATCCAACCCTCCTCAGTCGTTTTCCACAAGCCAGTTACTGCAACCTCTCTCAACAACGAAGCACCTGAAATAAAGTGTGTATGGTTAAACTAAATTGATAAAACTCTTTTCATAAGTAGTGATTAAAATATAAACAATATTTATATACCTGTTCGAACTTGTGGTCTTGTACGCTTTACATCATTCCCCTTTAGAAAGTGCACTTTGTCCTTCCGCCAGTTATGATCATTACATAGAAACTTCCGATGGTTATCGAACCATGATACCTTTTTACTCAGTGGAAGCCAAAATGCATTAGATCCATCCATGCAGTACGGGCAAGCTTGTTTTCCTTGAGTCGACCACCCAGACAACATAGAATATGCTGGAAAGTCGCTGATGGTCCATAAAACAGCAGCCCGTAATGTGAAGTTCTCCTTCCTGTACACGTCATATGTCTCTACTCCCGTATGCCACAAATATAACAACTCTTTAATCAGTGGCTGAAGGTAGACATTTAGGTTTTGCTTAGGATTCTGAGGACCAGGCACCAAGACAGTGAGAAATATGTGTTGAGGCTTCATGCACAACCAAGGAGGTAGATTGTACGGAGTCAGTAATACAAGCCACAACGAATATTTCTTCCCGTGCATACCGAATGGAGCAAATCCATCTGTGCACAGGCCAAGCCTCATATTTCTCTTCTCACTCGCAAAATCTGGAAACTCTCTATCAAGATGTCTCCACGCATTAGAGTCAGTAGGATGACACATCTCTCCGGAATTCTCATCAGAACACTCCTCAGCATGCCATCTCATGTCTTTTGCAGTGGCACTCGACTGATACAACCTCTCTAGACGAGGAGTGATGGGAAGATAATACATAGACTTGAAAGATGTCTTCTTCCTACGATCTGAGGGCTTGAACCTAGGGTAGTTGCACATCCTGCACCGATCGATGCTCTCGTCGTCGCCCCAAAATAGCATGCAACCGTTGGTACAACAATCAATCTTCTCAAATGGTAAACCCATATCCTTCAAGAGCCTCTTACTTTGATAGAAATTTTCTGGTGCTGTGTTCTCTTTAGGTAGGGCCCGTTTGAACAATTTTGCAAATTTATTGTACACTTTCTGACTGACTTTGCCTTCAGTTTTGATGGACAACATCTGAGCATTGAATGATAATTGTGTCTCAGTATCACAACCAGGAAACAGCTTCTGATCGACAGATTTAAGCATCTCAAAAAATCTCTGCGAACGAGGATTTGGTTCCTCTTCCATGTGGTGACCACCCAAACCAGACCCATCAATCATCGTATGATAGCTTTGGAATTCATCCACCGGTGTCTCAGAGCATGGAATAGGCGAATCACGGCTCGAACCACCAATCTCAAATCTCTCACCTCCACTGCTACGAAACTGATCATAGAAGGCAACCACTGTTTCAAGATTATGATTCCACCGAGTTTCGCCATGTACAGTCCAATTGTAATAGTATGGAGTAAAACCAGACATCACGAGATGAGTTAGAACCTCATCAATGCTAAAAAATCTCTTGTTACCGCACTTTTTTTTTTAACAAGGACATCTAATCTGGCCATTAATATCCATGCAGTGTGGATTACCAGAGGCAAACGCAGTAAACTCATGAATTTTCTTGTAAAATTCAGGGTTGATCGATCCTTGTATCAGACGAGGGATTTCATACATCCAACGACGATCAGGGAGTTCCATCTGATTTAAATTAAGAATATACCACATTAGAATTATAAAAAAATTCACCAGAGTTTCGACTATAAACAAGCATATCCGATTTTTTAAATCAAAAAATCCAATATATATAATCAAACATCAATTACACTACAAAATTCTAACAAATTAAATTAGGATTAAAATCTCCAATAAAAATAGATATATTCATAAATAATTAATGTACAACATGCAAATAATATTAAACTTAAACGGTAAAAATATAAAAACGTACGGTCAAATTGAAGCAACGAGCACAATGTGACAATGGACCCGAACGATTACAACCAACACGTTGAAATAATATAATTCTTCACATTTCTGAGATTTTTTAAGGTTTTGGGGGTAAATTTTCGTGAATGAAAAGGAAAGAAGAGGACAGTGGCTGTTCTATATTCGAAGTTTAGCGACCGCTTTTTTTAATTTACCGACCGAAAATTCGGTCGCTAAATGTAAAAACCGAATCGGGCAATAATTGCCCACCTACCCGCTTTCGGTTTTTAATTTTAGCGACCGAAAAAGCGATCGCTAACATAAAAATAAGTTACCGACCGCCTAATCGGTCGGTAATATTGTTGACTAATATTGACTGACAATATTACCGACCGATTTGGCGGTCGGTAACTTATTTTTATGTTAGCGACCGCTTTTTCGGTCGGTATTTTCGTTGAAAAATTTAGGATTTGACCAGTAGTCAAAATCGGTCGCTAATCGATCAAAAATCGGTCGCTAATTAATTATTTAGCGACCGATTTCAGTCGGTCGGTAAAAAGCGGTCGCTAAATTGCGTCTTTTTTGTAGTGAATGGCCCAGCTCTCACCAAAAAGACAAAAAAAAAAAATTAAGTACTCTACTACTCTTCTTCAATGATTGAAGCTTTGAAACTCGATTTACAGAAATCATGGTATACTCTCTACTTTGACACGCGTCACTATGCAAAAATCTCAATTGAAGGAGTTACTTTACACATAACCAGTCGGTATCCCTGATACCGACTGACTTTATATTCATAAAACCTCCACCATTTTCCCTATTTTCATAAACCAATCTGAAATCATCTCTAATTTAATAAATTTGCCTTAAAATTACAATGAATAAATAAATAATACAATTAATTATAAAATTATTTGATATAATATAAATGTAGGATATTAAATTTATTTTATATATTATAAAATATTATATATTAAATGTATTTTATATATAAATATTATATAGTTATTTAATATAAACTACGTACGGGGCGGGACGGTAGAATGCAAACTCATGTACTCTGCCCCATGCGCAGGGCGGAGCTACCCCAAATAAAACAGGTTAGGACGGGGCAACTATGGGTCGAGTCATTTTGATCATCCCACCTTTTGGTTCGCCGTGTTTGACGATGGTTTTCCGTTGGTGCCACTAAATTTTTCTTGCAGTGTAGCGTAGCTTATAAATAATATTATGCTGCTAACACTACTTATGATGATCAATTGTTTATGCTACTAAAAGCGTAATTTTTCTTTTTTATAGGGAACGATCTTATGGTGAGTTCAAGTTGCTATCTAGGTGAGCAAATAATTAATGAGTTTTTTTTTTTTTTTTTAGTCTATAATTTTTCAATCAATTAAGTTTTATTCATAAAAATTATACTGGCTACACGTAATCAAAATGCATTTATAAATATATTCATGAAGATGGCCATGGATGCAACACATTTATTCCTCTTGCAAGTATTCGGCCCAAAAAGCAGAATTGTGAGGTGAAGTTCAGATTGATTGAAGTAAAGCCTAAAGACAAGATAATATATTACTACATACCTTTGTACTATTTAGCCTCTACTCATGTTACGTGGGAATCATATTCTATTTGCCACAAACCCCAGATATATATATATATATATATATATAAAGAAGCTTAATTAAAATATGTGCTTATCCAACTTAGATTAAATTATGTTCCATTTAACTTCAATTCGAGTCTCTTTATTTTAAAGGATAATATTATCTATCCTCCAAAATACAGATACAATACAAAAAAGTAACAATTGCGTAAAGTAGTTGTGCCATATATTTTATTTCGAGTAATATCATTTAAGTGATGTATATATAATACAATTGCTTTTTGAATGATCTCATTCAGTTCAAATGAGTGTGTAATGACGCTACAAATGGTCTATGCAAAAATTAACCTTCAGTTACATGTCTCTCAAGATATAAAACATTGATGATGTTAATTAAAGACCCATAAATTATTTGATTATATATATAATCATTATTTAGTATTACTCCCTTTGTCCACCAAATATATGCATCTTTCTTTGTATATAGTTTAAGGCAACATGTTGAAGGATATTTTGGGGTAATTGTGAGATCCGTTTATTAATAAAAATTATATTTTTTAAAAGTGCATATGATTGTAATTTTAAAAAATATAATTTTTATTCATAAATGAACCTCATAATACCCCCTAAATATCCTTCAATAATACCCCTAAATATCCTTCAATATGTTGTATTAAATCACGTATAAATAAATATGTATATATTTAGTGTAAAGATGGAATAATATTTTATTCAACCAATTTACAATGACATCAAAGTAGCAATCGTCGGTTTGATTTTCGTTGCACTATAAATAATAATCGAATTCGAGACTTAAATCGATCTCTTTTTAGGAAATTAATATGTGTAACTTTATAATCATCTTCAATTTTTGGATCATTTTTATGTTTGTATAACTTTGTTGTGGTCAAATGAAATTGAAATTTCACATAACGACATACATAGGTTAATTCAATGTTTCCTCGAAAAGCACATGTATTTATGCGACGAAACTCTGCTACACAGATTATTATTATATTAAAAAAAAAAATCTACCATAATCATTACAGCAAGAAAACTACTAATCTAACCCAAAATTTTCCTATTTGTTACAAAATTTTGCTCATAAAAAATTAATCTTGCAATCAGTGTTTGCAAACACAGACCTGAGGCTGGGGCTGAAGTGAGGTTGAGAAAAAGGTGGGAATGGCAAGGCAGGTTGGGTTGTCGTCTCCGGCCATGATGACCACAATCTTGGGAGTGTCGTCGGCGATGGTCACGGCTGTGGAGGGCTGCGCCGCCTTTTCATCGCCGTGGCCGTAACGGCGCCTCCGGAAAGAACAAGCGAGGATGACTAAAGCGGCAGCAATCAGCAATATCATGAGGCCTAATCCAATAAAAAGGTACGGCAATGGTGAATTCCAATGCCAAAATTTTGCAACAGAAGAAGAACCTTCTCTCGGTTCAGGCCTCATATCTCTCTCTCTCTCTCTCTCTCTCTCTCTCTCTCTCTCTCTCAATAATAAGAGGATGGGATGGGAGGGACATAATTTATAGAGGGTGCTACTGTTTTGATCACTCAAATAATATAAAATTAATTACATCTTTAGATTATGAAAGAACGCACTAGTCTAAAAAGGGCAATGTCGTCATTATTTCATCGAATATGAAATGGATCCTCAATTGTTATACATTTATTGATACAGCAGATTAGAATTTCTAATTTGATAAAAGATATACAAATTACTTGATCATTTGATTTAACTTAATGTGTAGTGTATTTTGCACAACATCAAAATATATTTTTTTGTCCTATAAGTTTCGTTGACTTAAGTTTTCGTTCTCTTAAGTTCTGAATTTTGGTTTTCGTCCTTTAACTTATCAATAATTATGGTTTTTGTTTTCTTAAGTTTTGAATTTTAGATTTCGTTCTTTTAAGTTATGAATTTTGGTTTTCCGTCCTTTAACTTACCAAAAATTATAGTTTTCGTCCTTCAAAATAATTCAAAACAAAATATTAGAATAAGTCAGATTAAAATTATAATTATAAAAATATATATATCAAAATTGTATTTTTTTTAAAAACAAAATTAACTACGCAAATATTTCAACTTTAAAAGTGTTCATATTTAATTTAAATCAAAACAAAAATTTTGAATTTGTCAAAATTAAAATTAAAATTTTGATAATATGTAAAAATTATATTTGTTTAAACAAAAATTATATAAAAACTTACCTAAAATATAGCAATAACATAGAAAAATTTATTTACGAATTTGCCTAAAAAATTATTTACGAATTTACCTAAAAAATTATTTACGAATTTACATAAATCATTTACAGTTATATTTTGTAATTATCCTAACAAAAATTTAAAACCGTTCATATTAAATTTAAACCAAAACAAAACAAAACATTTGAAATTTTGAACATGTCAAAATTTTAAAAATTAAAATAATGTCAAAATTATAATTTTTTAAACCAAATAAATTTAATTATTTACCTAAAATGTAGCAATAACATAATTTTTTTTTGACGAATTTACCTTAATTTTAAAAAAAAAAAGAATTTACCTAAAAATATTTACTGTTATATTTTTAATTATCATAATTTTTTTTTTGAAATTTTAAAATCATATCTATTATACAATTTTAATTTTAAAACCATCAATATTAAGCTAAACAAAAAAGAAATTTTTGAATATGTTGAAGGACGAAAACCATAATTTTTGGTAAGTTAAAGAACGAAAACCAAAATTCAAAACTTAAGAGGATGAAAACCAAAATTTAAAATTTAAGAGGACGAAAACCAAATTTTTGATAAGTTAAAGAACAAAAACCAAAATTCAAAAACTTAAGAGGACGAAAACCAAAGTCAACGAAACATATAGGATAAAAAAGTGTATTTTTCCTATTTTTAAATAATACTCCCCCCATTCATGAATTTTTTTTCCATTTCACTGTGGACACTGAATTTAATAAAAAATAGTATTATATTGAAATGATAAATAAAGTAAGGAAAAAGTAAGAACATTGTGGGGCCCAAAAATTTATTGTGAGTTATTTTCAAATAAGAAAATGGAAAATATTTTGTGGACAAACAAAAACGAAAAGTGAAAAATAATTTGGTGGACTGAGGGAGTATCAATTATTTTAACTTAATATTAAAAAATTGCAACTGCCCAGTGAAAACAATTGAAACTATTTAATAAAATTAAATAATTAATATTATTTAAAGATTCACTTGAATTACATGATGTATATAATATATACAAAATTTTAAAAAATTTGCCTTAAATTTATACCAGAAAATGAGAAAATCATGTTCTTATCATTCCAAAGAAAGGAGATGTATGTGAGTCGAGCCGATTCGCGAGCTCCTCGTACATGCTCGACTTGTAAAAGAACGAAATCAACTTGAATTTAATCAAGTTGAGCTCAAGTTATTTGAGTAGCTCGTGAGCTCAAACTTAAAAGGCCTAATTGAGCTTACACAATATATATTTACTATTTTACCATTATAGTTTTGTTACTTATATTATATATATACTAATATATTTAAATATAAAAAATAATTATATCAGTATATTATATAAACTAATACACTTAAACATATATCCACACTAATATAGTTAAATATAAAAAATAATTATCTTATATATATATAATGTATATATATATATTATATTGATAAGTATTTGACATGCAATACTTACATAAAAATTGGGCTAAAATTTATTTTACATTTTATTTTGTAAATCAATACTATAGGTTATCGAGTCGAGCTCAAATTTATCGAATTTTTGATTGAGACGAGCTAGAGCTAAAAAAAATTAAGTTCGATCGAGTTTGAGTCGAGTTTCAAGCGTATTGTATTCAAGAGTCGAATTTCTAGCTCGACCAGTACTAGTCTCAGACTCGTTTACATCTGTAGGAAGGATAAACCACACATATATAATTGGATTACGTACACAGATGTTGAATACAATTAAGTGTTAATTAACGTCTACAGACTGCATACTATATATATCATATATATGGTGTAAAAACCATCTTATTAATTGTTATATATATATATATATATATATATATATATATATATATATATATTACTCTATAATTCAGTTTATATAGTCATATATTATAAAATCGATCAAGTTCATGTATGCAACAATAATAAACATACTTGTAAAAACACTACAAAAAATTACATAATTGTCTATGAAAATTATAAATATAACTATAAATTTTTTAACAACAAAGTAGGTAAATTTTTGTAGGCAAATTGCTTTTAGGTAATTAATTATTTACTGGTTTTAATTTGTGGGTAAATGATTTTGTTGTCAAATTACTTGTAACTTGATAAATGATGTTGTCTACCTAATTAAAAAAATTGTATGTAAATCATAAATAATTCAACTATGGACATTTTTTCATAGAAAACATTTATAGATAATTTTAATTTTAATTTTATAGGCAAATCTTTAATTTCTTGCAGTGAAAATTCATGCACTTGACATTTAAAAGATTGAATTTACTCGGCCATATTTGAATAGTTAAAAGAATAAGAAGAAGAAAAAGTATTAAAGGTACATATAGAAATTTAGCATAATTTGAGGCTCAAAAATGAATTAACAATAGAAATCTAAGTATCAAAAAACGAGCAAAATATGAAATTCATTGCAAGAAAAAAATCACCTACTTAGTTGATATTCCCTCCGTCCCAAAGGTGTTTTCACTTTTGAGATGACACACTTTTTAAGAAAAGTAGAGTTTTGTGTAAATGCATATTATTAAAATAATGAGACTAGTTGGATTGTGAGGATAAAGTTAAAGTAATAATTTTCGTTTATAGGGTGTGAAAACAATTGTGGGACAGACGGAAAAGGAAAGTGTGAAATAATTATGGAACGGAGGGAGTATTATTTTTCAATATATAGGTTTAGGTGAAGATATTTTATGTTGTTTACTAATAATGGCAATTAGGACCTAATTCCGATGTGAACTGTAGCAAACTTTGCAGAAGATGTATTAAAGATTGGACTTCACTCCTCATTAAGTAATTGTTTCAACAGAATGTGCATCGTAACGTTTCTGTTGAGGTTTTTCTTACTTAATTTGCACGCAAATGCATAGTTAGGTTTTATTGATGTTACACCCAATGAAATATATAATTTTAATTCATTATTTATGTGTGCTTGAATTTGTATACATATATACACATGTTTTTCTCATGTATTTTAATAATTTATGGGTCATACTATGATTTGCATTCAATTACGTGATTTTTTAATTAGAGGAATATTTCGTGAGAAATGCGACATAGCGGCAGGGTATTAATCAAAACAAAAGAGAATGATAATCTTGATACTACTCAGGTGTCAGTTCAATGGAAATTTGTGTAATTCTTATGATAATATATATACGTGTGTATATGTATATATTTAGTAAAGAGTGTGTATTTTTTATGGCAAGGTTGGGTAGAGCTGTCAATTTCAATGGGCCGGGTTGATCTACTCGATATTTGTACTAAATTGAGCTCAATTTTTATAGGTTCGATTGAAAAATGAGTTGGTTTGATCCGGCCCGTGAATATGCTTTGGCCTGATGATCTTGTTAACATGTAAAAGTTGATAATTTGGTCGGACCCAGCCTACTCGATATTTTAGCTGACTTAGACTTAATTTTATACGCCCGATTAAAAAATGAATGGATCCGACCCGTAAATATGATTTTGGTCCAATCCAACCCGTTTGCCGTCTCTAAAATTGTGGACAATTTCTTAAATTCAACTAGTGACTATAATTATTAATTTATTTATAGTGTTGAGGACAATTACATAATATTCCACTAGTAAATGTCGTCACCGGGGAGGTTGATTGATTGGAAAATTGCAGCCACATGTATGACTTAATTTGCCACAAGTAAAAGCAACAGAGCCACCTTTTAACTAAGCTCTGTGTTTATACCTAGTTTTGAAATCCAATCAGAAAATACATGCCCCTGGCGCCACAAAATTAATCAACCTGGACTGTCAAATACATGAGTGGGTAATATATACTACTCCCTCGGTCCCGAAACTATTTTCATAGTAGTTCCGAGCACGTAAATTAAGAAAAAATAAGTATGTGAGTGTAAAGTTAAATAATAAAATAAGAAAAAATGTACTTTATTGACTTTTGTGAGTGTAAAAACTTTCATTTTTAGGTGTGTGAAAAAAGAGTTAAGACAAGGAAAGTGTAAAAGTAATTTTGGGACGGAGGAAGTATTAGATAGCTCAAATAGTTAGAACTCCACCATTTAAAATTTTGAATTCTGAGATACACAGAAGATTATTTATTCTCTCTTATCGTGGGTAGTGGTTCTCCTCTTATAGCGGATGATTGCTCTCTTCTTATGGAGATTGCGATCATGATTATGATGCGGTTCTAGAGTGTAGTTGGTACCCCACGGCCCCGCCCCTCTTGTAATAATTGTAGTTTTAATTTATAACAAGGCGAAATGATATGTCATATTTTCTGCGGTAGAAGAAATTGATTATATTAAAAGAATTATTTTATATATATATATATATATATAATCGGAAAATTAAAGAGATCAATAAAAATAACCATTAATTTAAATTTATTTTCATCACGATAATTCCACCGGGACAGGTGTATACCTCCACCAACCTTGATAGACAATTTTTATTTATTTATTTTATGTTGGACAATGATCTCAAAAACATTAGAAAAATAAACACACAAAGGGAGAAAATTACGAATACTTTTCGCGCGAAGAAAATCTAACTTGTAGTTGGAGAGCGAAACGATTTTTCATAATTTTAAAAGTTTGGTATATAGTGCTGTTTCTTTTTTGCCTTATTTTAATCGGACAAATAATTCAAGTTTAAAACTTTACAGTTATAAATAATGAAATTTTAACTATTTGAACTAAATTCATTCTTTTTTAAAGCTTTTAATATTGGTGATCACAAGCATTTCAAATTACAAACCATTAAATTCAATTATTTTATCACTTAAAAAAATTTGACACGTATTTTATTATATTTATGTAATAAAAATTAATTTCCATTTAAATATCAATTCATGAGACTAGTAATTAGTGTAACACTAGAATTCTACTTCGGCACATGATTCACTACTACATAATTGCTCTTGGAGAGCTCTGCTTGCAGAGCTCTTGTGAAAATGAGCTCTCCAAAATACTACTTGAAGAGCTCATTTTCACAAGAGCTTTGTAAGTGGAACTCAAATAATTTAAAAATTAGAAAAAAAAAAAGTTTGGAAAGCTCCATTTAGAGAGCTCTTTGCTCTCTAAGGTTTAGAGCGGTTTTGACTATTTTTTTTAATTTTTAACTAATTTAATATTTATAAATAATGTATTATAATATTAATTAATTTTAAATATTAATAAAATTTCTTTAAAACTATCAAGAAATTATGTGTATATATGCACTCATGTTAATAAACAGTAAAAAAAGATTAAAAATGATTATTTTAAACTTTTAGTGAAAATATTTTAATTGAGACGGTCAAGAAATGTATATTATTATCACTGTTCTAAAAAACGGCCAAGTCGGACGACTAGTCGCCGACTAGGCTCTAGTCGGTCCTTGGCCGACCCGTTTTACCCCTAATCGGCAGAACAAAACGTCTGGAGCAGTAATTGGCGCCTAGATCCGACTAGTCGGCCGACTAATTTAAGCCGACTAGACAACCGACTAGAAGACTAGTGGCCGACTTGCCGACTAATGGCCGACTGGTGGCCGACTTGCCGACTAATGGCCGACTAGGCGCCGATTTATGTAAAATATTTTTTTTTTTGATTTTTTCTTTGTCCTTTAGAAACTACTTACTCCATTATTAGTTTGAGTTTACTGTTTTTTTTCCCGTATCATGATGCTTATCTTTTAATATGTTAAAGTTTAAAATTTAAATTAATATGTGTCATCTTTTGGATTTTAAATTATGACTTTATTTCTTTTGGAGTTTCTTGGTTATCATTTATAATTATAAATTTTAAAGGTGGTTATGTTAACTTTTTATTATTATTTTATGCGTAATGTAGTATTAATTTATTAAATAATTAATAATATTTATCGTTTAAGCGTTTCCGACTAGTCCCCGACTAGTCGCTCTAGTCGCTAGACCCTAGTGGTCCGACCGACTAGCTACTAGCGACTTTTAGAACACTGATTATTATAAATACTCGTCTTAGTAAATAAGATTACAAAGATGATTATTTTGTAATTTTTTAATTAAATATTATTTTAAAATTAATTATATATATATATATATATATTAAAAAACAATTTAATTAAAACGGTAAAAAAATGTGTATATACATAATCATGTTAATAAATAGGAAAAAAAGATATATTACAAAGATGATTATTTTATAATTTAACTAAAAATATTTTAATTAAAACGATCAAAAAATGTGTTTACATGTGCACTCGTGTTAATAAATAGTAAAAAATATCACAAAGATAATTAATTCATAATTTAATTGAAAAATATTTGAATTAAAATGACCAAGAAAATGTATGTATGTACTCGTATTAATAAATAGTAAAAAAACATTACAAATTTAATTATTTTATAATTTATTTTAAAAAAATTAATTAAAATAATATAATTAAAAGTAATATTTATATCTAGTTATAATAATTAGATAGTATACACAACTGTTAATTATAAATATATATAATAAGTAATAAAATAACATATAAAATAAGATATATAAGATTGACTCGGGTGAAAATTGTGTGAATTTAATGTGCTTTTATTGCATATTTTAATTGTAATTTCATACTTTTATCACTTGATTTTAATTAATTGAACTTGAATTTAGAAAAATATGGGTTTTATTAATTTATGCAAGAAATTGGATTTCTTTATTGATTATTCATTTGGCCCATTATTTTGAGAAATGAAAAGAGGCCCAATGCTCATAGCCCAATTCTATTTTTTGGAATTGAAAAGCAAATTGTAAGCTCTCACGTGAATGTTGCACAACTTGTGCTTTGACCAATTCAATTTTGTTGACTGAAAATGTAGGATGAAAGACGTGGCCACTCCTTATCTTCACAACTCTCAACCACCATTCACCTTCACATTGCCGGAATTCAACTCACTTCCATCAATCAAGAAAGCCACAGCCACCAAGCAAGCCGTCGCCGCATCAGGAAGCCGTTGCCCATCTCACAACTTAAAGCTTCTTGCCGGAAATTATGGAAGCCCCCTGCCCACAGTCGCCGGAAGAGAGAGAAGCAGCAATGGAGCCCAATCGTCTGAAATTTGCAACCGTCCGCTGCTGCCGATCTAAAGCTTGGTTCGCCGGAAACCATGGGAGCTTCAACAGCTTTACACGCTGCAACTTGCCGGAATTCAAGCCTGGAACCAACGCCCGTCGCTGGAAGATGCCCGGAATTGAGGCTGCACAAAGAAGCCTTCGTCTTCGTTCCTGAAGACTCACATCTCTGCCGGAGAAAACTCCACTCATGTCCGCCGATTCGCCGGAATTAATCGAACCACCGCCTCTACAATGCTCTGTTCAGCCGCCATCGAAGATGAAGACCTTCAATTGCCATTTCTGTCAAGCCGCTGTTCACAGGAGAAAGAATGGAAAAGAAGTGCCACGACAGTGAAGAGTTGCTGAATAAAAGGTAAAAACGTTTTCATCTTCATCGACCCGTGCTTCAATTTTGCCCTGGCCCATGCTCAAAACGCGAACTGTGCTTGTGTAATTTGATTTTGAACAAGCACGGGTAGAGGTCAGAGCACGACGACCCGTGCTGTTATTTTTCATCCGAACAGTATCCGCCGAAGAATTATGCACGGTTGGGGAGTTAGAGCACGATCCGTGCTTAAGTGTCAGACCGTGCTCGTGTAAAAATTCAGAAAAATGATTTGGGCTTGAGGCCCATTTCTGCGGCCCATTTTCATTGCAAGAAAGACACGGTTAGAGACAGATTCTGGGGTTAACTTTCTAAATTCCAAAGAGTTAGGAACATGTTGGGAATTTTCATTTCTTGATTCTTGCGCCCTAATTCCAAAGGGTATAAATACCCAATTTCAGATTTTAGAGAAAACAAGAAATTCCTGCAGTCTTTCGGCACACCGTAGCACACACTTGAAGGTGTTTTCACCTTATTTCTTCATTTCCTATCATTTTGGAGCATGAAAAGAGGCTTTGGGCTTGGATTTTGATCATCTATTATCTACAAGAGTCTAAGCTTTCTTTTTCCCTTTCTTGTATTTTTGTTATCATTTAAATTTTGTAGTTGTTGAGAACATGATATTTGGCTAGAACACTTTTGGTTCTAGGGCTTGTAAATATTTAGATTGATGATTATGATTTAATTTCTTGTTTATTTGGTATTTGTGTGGCTATTTCTATTCATGTGCTCAATCTTATTTTGAAAGCATGTTATTAGTTGCAAATGATAATGTGATATTTGTTGTTAGTTGGTTTAAATTGAGAAATTAGACTAACTAATAGAACTTGAGTGCATGACTCAATTTGTTAAGAGCTTGAGAAAGAATTAATTTATTGGAGGGAATTAATGATCCTATGAGCTATTTTGGGTTGCAATAATTTGTTAGGTAGAGATACAAACTTGTTGTTATTTCCTTTGGGTTAGTTAGATTGAAAAATTAATTAACTCTTCTTAAGTGATCATCCCTATAGGAAAAACGCACAATACCATTTGAATGAGTTGTTAATCATAAATGGATTTCTAGATATTGCAAATGCCTTAGAACCTATCATCTCCATTGATTGTTAGTTGTTATTTTTGTGAGTTAAGTTTGCATTAGACTTGATTGATCATTTGCTGGGTTTCTATTTTCTTTAATTATTGCTAGTGACATTTTAGTTGATAATTGGAAATAGATTAAGTTCAAAACACCTTCATTAAGTGATCTTTTCTAGAAAGAACAAAACCAATTGATTGCACTTTTACACTAACCCTTCCTCGTGGGATCGACTCGTATTTACCATCCTACGATTGACACCGTACACTTGCGGTTGTTTTATTTTATGTGTTGGAAAATATCGGAACAAAGATACATATAATAAATAGTTTAAATATAATAATATTGTTACCGATTTATCGGGCTTCACTGTTAGATTTATGTGGCTATAGGGGTGTCCCGATTAAAGGATAACAAACACATTAATATAAATGAATAATGTATCAACAACAGCACTGCGAGAGGAGCTTAAGAGCCCCTCCCTAGAATATGGCTTTGAGTGCTCATAAAAGAGCCCCTAGCCTATGTGTTATGTGTGTATTATTCAATGAATATCATCCTTTACAAATGAGGAGGATACCCTCAATTTATAGAGGACAAGTATAAAAAACTAAAAGACCTAACTGCTCATTCTAATTGGGTCTATTACGTTTAATCATAAAAAGACCTATACTATTACATTAGTGAAATCCGGCCCATTTGGGGGTAAACCCGGGTTCCGATGGACCCCGGTTTGGAGGCCCAAAATCATATTATTTTGGTCACAACAAATAACAAATTCGTCTCTAACTCAATCGGTTTGACATAACACGTAAGATATCTCCTATACTAGGAGGTCGCGTGTTCAAACATCCATGGGCACGGAAAAGGACTCAAATTCGTGAGAAAGTGGCTGTGAAATACGAAAAAATTTAGAGTTTTCTAAACTCAAATTTGTATTAGTGATTTACAATTAATAGATTTCTAATTGTATTAATCAATTCTCGTAGCAATAACCTAATATACACTCAAATCATAGAATTATGCTCACACCATATGATATAAATGTGCTCATCCAACTCTCGTTTCAACAAACAATTTACACGTATAAATTAAAATAGCAAAAACACGCAATTGGTCGAACAAATCTTATTAAACTAATCAAATGACCTTTAGTTGGGATAAACATCAAAATCAAACCCGTCAATCAATTACTCACACAATTCCAAACATCCAAATACATGCAATTTAGTAAATAATTATAAATTCAAATAATCTCATATTAATAAAAATGCAATAACCCACAATAATTGAAATTAAACCAACACAATTAAAAGGATAGAATCTTTCTAAATAGTATCAATACAATTTGAAACTTCAATTATCTCTTGAATTCTAATGTAAATTAAGCGAAAGAAACGCAATAAATTAATTATTAGGTGTTTTTGTGTGTAGAAAATGGAGAAAGGGTTTTATTTGAGGGTTATCTCTAGTGATGTTAAACGTCCTAACTCTATTGGGTCAACCCATTTCAAATAAATTAGCGCCTTATTTGGTTTTTTCTTAAAGGTCAATATTTTCGAGTCTTAATCCCAACTCTAAGCAAATTCTAGGGATAAAAGGATCACAAAATAGAAAAATAATAAATTTCAATATAAAATCTAAAATAGTGATCATAAAATGTTAATATTTAAACTAGAATTTAAATATTGTTCATAATTTTATTTAAATTACATAAAAAATAGTTCAGCATATTTACAAAAAATCAAACGCCAATATTTAAATATTTTAAAGCTCAAAACATCAATACTTAAAAATTCAAGCACAAATACTTAAAATTAACATAAGCCTGAAATAGAATTGGGGGGATAACTTAAGTTAAAAATGATAACTAATAAGTATATTAAATATTTAATGTGTATATATAATAGAGTTTAAATCACAAATCAACTCATAACTTTATGATAAAATAGATTTAATTCCAAAATTAACTTCTTATCAGATTTAGTCTCAATTTCTTTATCAAGGTGCAATTTTGGTCCCAAATTGGTGGTAAAAGGTGTAAAAACATCGTTTTGAAGTTCAAAATTGCTGATTTCCACTATAAGTACTAATTTGGTATGTATGTGTGCTAAGTACATTAAAATTTTCCATTTCTTTTTACAATTTTACTACGTATTATTTTTTTTAAATATCCTAGAAGAAATTGAAAAATCAAATATTATTAGTACATATGGACGCCACATTAGCATTCTTATTAGAGTCACCTATTTAAACTTTAAAAATATATTTTATCATTTTTTACTATCAGTTTGGGATTAAAGTTGGACTTTGCCAGAAAAGTGGGACTAAATTTAATAAAAAAATAATTTTGGGACTAAATTTATTATTATAAAAGTTGTGAGACGATTTAAGATTTAAACTCTATAAAATAAAAAAATTTATGCAGGCTAGCAGACAAGTCAATTAACCGACAGGCTAACCCGTTTAGCCTACAAGCTAATAGTATCAGGCCAAAAAGACCAGATTTAAGTGGCCAATGAAAGTATTGTCACAATTCTTACATTTTTCAGGATTAAATGGGTCAGCACGTTTAGTCCTGTCCAGATTAATATCTATTGTTGTTTCTCAACTTCTAGACAAAGTGAGTATATATAGTGTTGGAGAAGTGTTTGAGATGAGGATTCGCAAGTAAACCCTTAAAGTTTTAAAAACTTTTTATTTTTTCTGTATTGACCGAGTTAATTCGATCAAACTCAGTCTAACTCACTTAAAATTGGCTTAAATTTATCAACTCGATCGAGTCGATTCGCCCATGCAGAAAAAGCTTAGGTCGGGCCAAAATAATTCAGATCCAGTCAATTTCTCTCAAATTATTTCCATCTGTATATGACCGAATGGACTTGACCGAGACAATTCTTGGACAAGTCAGGTCGCTATCACACTGGGTTATTTACGTCTTGCTAATTTCCTTTTCAATTTCTTTAATTTTTAGGAGACGGTGAACTATTCCAAAAATCAAGTGGTATCTGGTGTTGAGTGGTGGCGACATTTGTATTCAATCAATTTTTCAGGGTAAGGCTGTTTTGATTTTTAGCGACAAGGCATGTTGGGAAAAATCTCTATGTTTTAATGATGTTAAAACCAACTAACCTTCAGAAGATCAACTGAGATTCAGAAGATGAGCAGAGGTCCAGAAGATCAGTTGAGGTCGAGAAAATCAGCTGAGGTTCAGAAATCCAGCTGAGAAAAGAAGACCAGCTGAAGGAGCCGAGTACAGTCAGTCGAGGACGAAGCTGAGGTCGTCAAGGGCTGCTGATTCAAGGATCCGTCTGAACAAAAGCCAAACAAGCTAAGGGGACGAGATTCGGCAACGACTAATGGATATCTGAATTTGAAGGCAATCAATCAAGGAGACAAATTAAGATAGAAGATCAGGCCAACATGGAAAGAAGTCAATCCAGAGATCATAATCAATCAATTTCTATGATTGATTGATTACATATTTATAGGGATTTCAAATCCTAGTCAAATCTAACAGCTAGTATTTGATACCTAAATATGAGTACCACAGAGAAATTCACTACAACCCTACACGTTATTAAACTAGCTGAATCGTTGCACAAATTTCCTCTGTACTCACCAAATATTTTATATTTATTCATTTATTGTAAGACTTTGTAGAAGTCTGAAAGTTTGTTGCATAGTCTGCACTAACCATTGTAAGAGAGTTTTCTCTCGAATGTTGTACGAAAATGAGTAAGTGAGTAGACAACTCCTCTATACCAAGTTGGGTAGAGGAGAGTGGATGTAGGACAAGTTGGTCAGAACGACTATAACTGTATTTTATTTGTTTAAATTTATTTGTTCTTACTCGCTACACTAAGTAAAAAATTTGTTAAAAAAGAGTAAACTTAAAACATTTCTGCACAAAATCATTGCGCACTCAGCTGATATACCATCAACTGACTTTGAAAATCAGAAGACTAAAAAATCTCTTAGGGACCAATAGGGAACTGTCGTGGCTTCAGCTTCTTCCTATGGAATCAATGCCTAAATTCATCCACATGTACCACCATGAAAAAACGCTCTTTTGTTGATTGAATTTAAATGGCCCAATACAATATACTCCCTCCGTCCCAGAGGAACTTGCAGGTTTTCCTTTTCGGGACGTCCCAGAGGAACTTGCAAGGCCAAAAATGGAAACCCTTTTATAAACTTCACCCTCACAATATCTACATATTTACACAAAATGCCACTACTTTTTCACTTTTTGGGCCCACATTGCATTCAATCCAACTAATTTCTTTACTTTTTACATAAAATTTTACCAAATTAACCCTCAAAACACTACTTTTTTTACTCTTTTCCTTTTTTTCCTTAATTTGTGTGTCCTCCACCCCTTGTAAGTTGCTCCGGGACGGAGGGAGTATAATTTATTTGCTCCGCTCTTGTTTACAATTGCTCTAAAATTCACATTTCATCTATAAAATAACAAAATAATATATTTCAAAATACTTAAACTCAATTAATAAATGTAATATAAATAATGCAAAAAAAAAATTAAAATTAAATAAATAAAATACATTAATTTCAAGTAATAAAAAAATATCTAGTCCAATAAATTGATTATGAGTATAACTCATTTGTTCAATAGCAAAGAATCATAACCATACATATTGAGAGCATGAGTTTCGCGGATAGCGCTTATATTGAAATACTAAAAATAGTAAGTCTCTTGTCTACCGGTTATATTGTGCAACTCAAGTTTATTTTTAAAAAGTTATACAATTTATTACTGAAAAATTACACCATTAAAAATATATTTTTCAGTAATAATATGTGTAACTTTTCAGTAGTATTTTGTGTAACTTTTTAATAATAAACTTGAGTTGCACCGTGTAACTGGTGCTTACAAGACTAAGTCTACTAAAAACAGAATTTAAAAAAAATTGCATATTAGAATCAGCAATCAATTAATCGATTACTAATTTCATGAATTAGCGACCGTCATAAGATAGATGTGGAGCATGTATTTTCATTTTGAAGTCACCAAAATACAATGTGCTTGTCCAATAGACTCTAGGAAACAGTAATATAATATTAGTCTTTTCCAAAATGATTGTGTTTAAACTTATTGAAAGAAAAATTTGTGCACACATATGACGTAGTTCTTATATCATGTCCCACCAATTATGATTATTACATGCACTTTTCTTTACATCCATCACCACAATTGATTAATTTATAGTTATATTGCGAAATAATGATATATTTTTCTGAAACTGAAAGTAACTTTCTTTATTCATAAGAAAAGCAAATAAAAATTGGAAAATTTATCCACAAACATCGAAGGCTAAATTTAATAGTGAAAACTCTAAATAACACGATAATTTTTAGCAAAAGAATGTGTCATTATGTTGATATTATTATTTACTTTAAGCGATTATCCAAAATTGATGAATTGCGGGATTTTTACAATTCACAAATTACCACAAATACATGGATCATTTTAAAAATATTAAGGGCTCGTGTTTCAAATTCTTCAAGGTAATGAGAATTAAATTTCATTTACATCCTTTACCCTTACAGATGTTGAATGAGAGTTTATGTTCATGGTGGTTACATCATTAATGTTGTACTCTCCAAAATTGACAAAAAAAGAATGCTATTGATTGTGGAGGATGATTATATGGTGAGATTGAGGTAATCAAATGGGGGTGATGATTACCTTATTTAGAAGAAAAAACAATGTTATGTATCTCATTTATTCTAATTATATATAATAATTATTATGTGTATATCTCATTCCCATTACCATTGAAGAATTATTTTACTATTCTTAAATATTCTCCATCTCATCGTTAGATCCTCTCAAATAAGACATGCTCTAATTATATTTTATATCCCGGATCGAGCCTACCATATATATGATTGTATCTTTTAAGAATTAAATATATGCATAGTGCGATCTGTCTCTCATATTATAAGGTGTATGAAGTGTTGGTGTGTACTTATCCAGTTATATTTTCGGTGGATTCACTTGCCAATAAAATCAATTAAATATATATATATATATATATATTAATATTGTTATTGATTGTGAAGTCATCGATCATCCTTATTGTTTTTGTTGTATCATCAAATCAGCAAGTGGAAACTGAAAAGTGAAGTGCACTTAGAAATCATTTATCAACTACTAATTTTTTTTTTAATTCGTTCATTAGATTTGGATTAAATGAAAAGTATTGAAGGTGGAAGATTTTTATGTACTCTATTTTTTCTTTACCAATCATTTTTTTTATATATTGTTATGACACCATTATGCCCAATATCTAAAAGAGTTTGTTCCAGGTTCAGCAATTGGTTGAGCTAGGTGAAGCTCGGAGGAACTTTTATGATATGTTTGAAGATGTCTTTTAGCCACCATGTCCAAGGTCGAATGAAGCTCGGACAAATACTTATGATCCGTCCGAGCTGGATCGAAGCTTGGACCACTTCGGATGAAATGTTTGAGCTCTGAGCAGAGGCAACCCATTTGTAAGAGGAATTGAGTTTCGAGGAACATTGGGATCTAGAAAGGAATCAAGGCTGATTAGTATCTCAACCAATCAAATCTGACATATTGTACTATCAGTCAATTATTCTCCTATGTGGCACCCATGATGCAACTACAGTCCAAGGCTAAATAGTCTTGGGACCACATGTCATGTGGCATCACTCTCTTGTAATCACAATGTATTAATAGAATTCAAACTACTCAAAATAAATATAAAAGATAGATATCACATCAATTGTGTTCAAATACCTCAATTCTTGTAATAAATTAAAAAATTCACTAAAATCTATCTAGAAATTGCAAGACAATTAAAATAGGTTAGTTACTATGGGGTGTCATGTATAGGGTAAGTTTATTCTCAAGACACAACCAAAAATTTATTTACCCCCAGTACCAAAAGTACTAAAATAATTTCAATAATGCCATTAATATAGGGTAATGTGGGGTGGAGTAGGGGTGGTATAGGTACTTTGAACTTATGAATATTTAGTTTTTTTTATAATTAATAGTATAACTGAAAAACTAGTATATTTTAATAAAATAATTATAATTATTATTAATTAAAATTAAACATAAATATTAACAAACTATTGCACTACTATAACATTTGAAACATAAATAAAGAAAGTAAAAAGGTGGGGTGGGGGGATTGGGGGAGGGGAGTGAGGTATAAGATGGTGGGTGGAGGGTCTATAAAATACTCCCTCCATCGTGTTTTCACCTTTGGCATGACACAATTTTTAAGAAAAGTAGAGTGTTGTGTAAAATTATATTATTAAAATAATGAGACTAGTTGGATTGTGAGAATAAAGTTAAAGTAATAGTTTCCAGTTATAAAGTGTGAAAATAATTGTGGGACAGACTGAAAAGGAAAGTGTAAAAATAATTATGGGACGGAGGGAGTATAGGGTAATATGCTATGTGTAACAATTTTAATGGGTATGTGCTAGGAGTAAATTTTTTACATATATGGTTCCTGGGAGGCAATTTCTAAATTAAAATCCTAAACTCATGTATGAAGTGTGTAGACTAGGGGAGAGGAGTAGAGCTGTTAGAATAAACGAGATGCTCGTGAGCTCGGCTCGTTAAGACTCGACTTGACTTGATGTGTTAAACTCGCCAAGCCCAAAAAAATACTCGTTTGCTTAACGAGCTCGGCTCGACTCACTAGGCTTGCGAGCTGCTCGGTGGGCTCGAAAAATAGAGGTTATTTTATAAATATTATATAATTTAGGGTATAAAATAATAATATTTTACATGATAATACACCTCATATTCTCAAATCACTCATAAAGGTGAATTGGTGATAGTTTTAGCTTTATTGTTGTTAAAATAAACGATTTGCTCGTGAGCTCGACTCGGCTCGACTCGATTCGATGCCCTCTTGTTCTGTTTTCCAAGCTGCTTGTGCGCCTTTCCTAATTACATCCGGCAAAAATATGCTGCTACTCTTTCCTTTTGTTTTGAAAATGGGCTGCTGCCCTCAATTCTTACTAAATGGGATTCTGCCTTTATTTAAGCTGCTGCCTATTCCTTTTAATTCAAATGGCCTGGTACACTTTTCTCACAAATGGGCTGCATATAATGGGCTCTTTGATGCATATTTTGAGCCACAATTTCATCAATTAAATGGGTCACTAACTATTATAAGTATCATAATATTTTCCACCTTATATAATTGAGTTGTTCATCCCTTTTATTCTAAACTAATATTTAAAAGATAATAATACCTTTTAAGTACAACTATTCAATTATTTAATAGTTCACTTTAACCCCCCTTCTTGTACATACATTAGATTCGAGCAAAACTCTTAAATTTGGCCAAAAAGAATTTGAGCACTGAGATAGGAGAAATCTTGTGTTTTGTCAATAAAGTTTTGATACAAGATGATAATAATTCTCTATATACACATGTAATGGTTTTTCCACGCATTTTTTTTTAATTTATTTTTATTTTTTCGTATATATTTGTTCCACACTAGTTGGTGGAACAAATGTAAAAAGTTCAAAAAAAATTATCGAATAATTGTATTTTGTTTGAAAAAAATTTCAAATAAAGAAAAATAGAAAATTGAACAAATGATATTTGTCTGATGAATTTTTTGCAAACGATTTCCAGTTGATTTCCAATCTCAATATTTGTAATAGTAATAACAAAAACTCATTCAAAATTATTCAAACCCTTCAATTTATAAAACAAATTTAAACCCTAAAATTAATAAATTCTTATCTTTATTCCTGAAAAATATTGCGGTGGTGGTTGATGTCCATTGAATATTATGGTGGTGGTGGTGCCGGTTTTCGGCGGTGGGTGTCGTCGGAGGTGAGTGTCGCATACATTTCTTCTTATTTTTGAATGAGGGATGAATTTGTAAAATCAAGAGAGGGATTAAATTAGGAAAATTAAGAGTGGTGAACCAAAATTTTTGATGGTGAAGTGAACAATGTAATTATGGGAGAAAAATATTTGCATCCTTATTAAAATTAGTGAGTTCATTTTTCTTTCGATCTCCATTTTACTCAACTCACTCCTTCAATTGACTCAACAAAGCGATAGACTCGTGTTTGGTTCGATAAGTTTTCAATTTCCTACAAAAATAGTACAATAATACCTTTCTTGACAATTAAACTCAATTCGTCAAATTATTATAGAAAATACATGAAATCTTATTAATTTAATAAAAAAAACATATGAATTTTGAGCAATTTTCACATTTCAATCACTACTGACAAAAACACTCAAAAAGAAAATTACTCTCAAAGATTAATGAAACTACATATACAATTATTTTATTAGTTATATGTGCACCAACGATGACTTTCAAAATTCAATAAAAAAATAATGGCTTACAAAACTATCAAATATAAAAAATAAAAAGTAAAAGAATTATAGAGATAATTATGTCTATAATATCTTTAAGTTCAACCACTGAAAGAGCACGACAAAGATCTTTAACCACCGGAAGTGAAACATGATCAGATCATATTCACGAATAGGACAAAAGTCAAGTCAAGATTTGATATTTTTTCGCAAAACAAAAATATTCTGGTTGGCGTGATATTTCAAGAGATAAAATAACTTTTGCCTTTTGTAC
The DNA here is from genome assembly GCA_026898435.1 of Prunella vulgaris. Classification (NCBI taxonomy): domain Eukaryota; kingdom Viridiplantae; phylum Streptophyta; class Magnoliopsida; order Lamiales; family Lamiaceae; genus Prunella; species Prunella vulgaris. The sequence goes on from JAPKLY010000322.1 coordinate 79,337, forward strand.
AAGGGTTATCACTGTATACAAAAGCACTAACGAACAAATGTTGAATGTCGAAAAAACTGGACCGAATAATAGTATGCAAATTTTCTGAAAATATATGCATACAGGAGATAACTTTGTTGAGCAATTTTAAGAGCATGTGTGCATGTATATTTATAGGCTTCAACACCACTTATATCTGGGCATTCCCGAAATAAGTAGCCTTATGTTGGTCTTTTGAACAAATTAAAGGCATGAGATTTTACAAGTCTAGAAGGGAAAGGGGGAGGAATAGACATGTTATATTTTAAAACTTCTTGCATTTCTTAAGGACTTTTATAAAACTCAAGAAGTCTTAAAGTCTTCTGATTTTGAAAGTTAAATGAAAAAATTAGTTAAGTGCGCAATATTTTTTCGTGCGGGAACATTTAAAAAAAAAATTCTTTGTCTTAAGTGATTGTGCACAAGTAAATGAGATAAGAACATAAAATAAATGCAAGGACGCCGAAATTATAGTGGTTCGGACACCAACCGTCCTACGTTCACTCTCCTCTGGTCAATCCGAACAAAATGGCCTATCGACTCACTTTATTACTTTCTTACACCTTAAGAGGTATTTTCTCTCTTACAGTATGCTAGTATCAAATGATACAATAGCTTTCAGACTTCTATAAAGTCGTACAAATATTTTGCGTATGAGTAAAGTTGTGAGTGAGTGTGAAGATATGTTGCCAGCGTTTCTGTAGGTTCAAATCATGTGAATAATAATTATTGAACTTTTTCTTCACACTTCTATTTGAAATGCCTATAAATCTGGAGTCAATCAATTAAAGTGATTGATTGATAGTTGACTGATTTCAAATGATTTTCTTTCCAAAAATTCTGGTCAATCTTCAATCGCTCTCGATTTTAATATGATTCTTAATTTGATTCTCCTTGAATTATGGAGTCAGTTAGTCGTTTGAAGATCTTCATTGTAATTCAGCTGCTAGAGGTATTGCACAACTCTTAAATAGACGATCTTCGAATCAACATATTTCGGCCTCAACTAGTTTGCATTCTTCACCAACTGAGCCTTATCCTACGAATTTGTCTGATGAAAATGGCCAATCACATGACCATCACACTTCAACTTATCTCCGTCTACTATGTTGATCTGACTCTAAATAGATCTTATAGTCAGATGAACTTCTCTTCATAAGGTCTTTTGATCTTTTAGCAGGCCTTCAAGCTCAACTAATATTACAAACTCAATTGATCTTCACTTCAGCCTTCAACTTAGGCTAAGGTCTGAAGGCATATAGATTTTGGGACCACCTCAACTGACCTTCTTCTTCCTGAGAGTCTTCGGATCTTCATAGGAAGGGTTTCCCGTAACAAGAACCTATTTAATCATAAACTACTCATGAGTTAACTAACATTTTCAATTGGTCCTATTAATACTGAATTGTTTTCACATCATCAAAGCGTCTAACATCAGCAGACGAACCCTCCACATCTGTTAGGATTTGATGTTAGATGTTTTGGTGATATGAAAATAGTTTAGTTTGTAATAGTTATAATAGTAAGTCAACTGATAAGTAGTTTAGAACTAGATAGGTTCTTATTTGGGGGGAACTCTTACTACCTTAAAGATATGAAGACTCTCATGAAGAAGAAGGTCAGTAGAGGTGCTCCACAACTTCAAAAGCTTAAGTTGTTCACTCAACACAAAGAGGTTGCACGAAAAGGTGTAGAACGAGCATTTGGAGTTCTACAAGCTCGTTTTCCATTTCTTACGTCCATATCTTATTTAGAATAAGTCGTTGATGGGAAATATTATGATGACTTGTATCATCACGCACAATATGATAGTAGAGGATGACCACGTACTAAAATTACTATAATTCCACAAAAGTTTCTATGGACAATCTCACAGATAATAATCAATGTTTTCAATACTTTACTGATCGCATTACAAGTTTGTCCACTTATATGAATAATAGGAAACAACTTCGCAATAGAGAAGCACACATCGCTCGGAGTATAGCTATCAAATGGGTCGGGCCGGTACCGGCCCACTGTGCCATTGTGTTTTTTAAAGCTGGGTCGGGCCCAACCCGGTTCTCATCGGGCCACTTATTTTCAAGCTCATACTGGCCCAAGACGTGCCACTGGACTACCGGGCCAAATCGACTCGATTTTTTAAATATTTTTTAATTTTTAATATATCACCATTACATTTAATTTCTATATATATATATATATATATATATATATCTCTTATTAATTGGTCATTTTGTATACAAATATTACTCAAATAGTCAAAATTTTTATTTAATTTGCCAAAAATAATTTAATAATTAAAATAAAACTCAAATTCTATACAGTAATATTTAAACAAAAATAATTCAACAAACCTTAATAAACTATAATTCACAAAAATAAATTCAAACAATAATTTTCAAACAATTCTTTATAAACGCAAATTCATAAAAAAAAATTAAATAACTAATTCAACATCCCTCTAATAAGTTTGAATTATAATTCATAATAACAAACATAGAACCTTCTAATTAAATAAAGTAACATTATCAAGATTTTGAATAAAGTATTGCCAATCTTATCTAATTCATATTTTTAATTTTATAAATTAGTTAATTAATAAATTGAGAAAATATTTTTTGAGAAAGTTTCAATTAATATGCACATATTCCTTGACCATATTTATACAATTAAAATATTTATTAAAAATATTTAATTATAAGAACATAGAAAAGATTTATAAGAGAAGTAGTATCATATAAAAAATATTTTAAAAAATTAAAAAAAAATCAAACCGGGCCAAACTCGGGCCGGGTCCAAGTGACTTGTCAGGCAAACCGGACCGGGCTGGGCCAAATAGGCCCGATTCTTTTCGGGCCTATATTTTTGTGGTCCGTCCTGACCTTAAAACCGAGCTTTTCGGGCCGCCCCAATGGGTCAGGTTCATTTTGACAGCTCTAACTCGGAGGAACGACTTAGTTGAGCATATATGACAAAAATTCTGCCATCAAAACTAAATATGCATTTTATAATTTTTGTATTTGTAATTTAATATTTCATGTATTTGTATATACTCCCTCCGTACCATCTCTACCTTTACACTTGTCTTATTTGAACGTCACAACTCTACTTTCACACACCTAAAAATGAAATTTTTTACTCTCACAAAAGTCAATAAATCTTTTTTTTCTTATTTTATTATTTAACTTTACACTCACATACTCACTTTTTATTGATTTAGTTGCCCAGAACAACTATAAAAGTTATCCTGGGACGGAAGGAGTAGTTTGTTTATTTATTTTTAATTTTGTATTTTTTTAAATCATGTGATTTAAATTTATCATTGCATTATTAATTTGTTTTAAGAGTGTGATGATTTGTTAATATAAATAAATATAAAAAAATTAATTTCATGTAATATGCATTTAAGAAAGAATATTTATTTAAGTTGAGTTGGATCATTGATAAAATATAGAAAAAGTGAAAGTTAGAATGAGTTGAAGATTGTATATGCAGATAAAAGAGGAATAAATACTATATTAAGGTTGAGTTGAGATGAGTTATTAATAAATATAAGTCTAATGACGTATGCATGATTATATTCCGAATTACTCTAATATGATGACTTGGTACAAATATTATTTGGACAAAGATACATTCTATCTTCTATTTATGAATCTTTTAAGATCATTATTTTGGAACTAATTGTATTGCATCGTATAATTTTCTTTATCTTATGTTATTTTATTTATTATATTATCAATTGTTATATGCTTAGACAATATTTATATAGTCTATTATCTATATATTTTCTTTAAACATGTTATTTTATTGAAATTTTAAATTATACATATATATATATATATAATATAATGCTATAATAATCTCTAAAATTTTAAGTTAAATTTTCAAATATTTAATAAACCTAGTTTCCCCTATTTTTTTTAAAAAAATTTATGATATTAATATGCAATGTCAAAATTATATCCATTGATATTTTCGTAAATTTAAGATTGCAATATATTTTACAGTAGCGACATTGCATCCTTGTATCTCAAGGTCAATAAATTAATATATAGTACTCCCTCCGTTCCATAAAAACTTCTAGGCTTTTTTTTTTGGACGTACCACTAGAACTTGCAGACCCAAAAAAGAAAATTCTTTTATAAACTCCACCTTCACAATATCTATGTATTTACACAAAATGTCATTATTTATTTTACTTTTTGGGTTCACATTACTCAATCCAATTAATTTTATTCACTTTTTACATAAAATTTCACCAAATTATCCCTCAAAGTACTATTTATATTATTTTATTCAATTTTTTTCTATAAATATATATGTGTGTTCTTTTTTTACAAGTTGCTATGGGACGGGAGAGTATAAAATGGGTGACAATCATAGTGAAATTGTTGGTTGGCTATCACCTGTTATATCTATGTAAATCTAAGTTTTAATTATTTATTGTTAATGGAGATATGTGTTGGAGTATTTACATCATGAACAAAATATCAAGATTCAAGTTGTCATTTTATACGATGAAAATATAAAACTGCTTTTGGAAGTGGGAGTGGGTGGACGGATGGTCCGGATGGATCACCAATAGATATCATAGTTTATTCTTCATTTATGCTTTAAAAAAAAAAAGAGGAGAGCCAAAAGTAATATTTATCCATTAGTAAGTCCATTGCATACGTGTACACATTCTAATTTAAATAAATTTTTAAAAAATTTATTTCTATTATTAAATTTTTTTTACTCTTATTTATATTAAAAAATTAATTTAACATAAATTAACTTTTCAATATATATAAAGTTAATTATTTTTTTAAATAAATAATTTTTCAAAAAAAAATAAAAAAAATATATATATATATATATATATTTATTTATAAATTATATATATATAAATTATTTATATATATATATATAAGACTATATTTTATCCATCTATATTTATATCACACTTGCTTTAATTTTCTTTCCTTAACATGCAATTTTTTCAAACTAAGTTAAATTTTTTTTTACTATTTTTTAAAGGTATAATTACAATAATATTTCTAATATAATTAATTACAATTTTTTTTTTATCACTGAGTATGTAACATATGATTACGTTTCGATACATAAATTGCCACATCCTTTAATTATCCTATTAAAAATTGACAGTCCCTCACTAATTATTTTGTCATGAATTGTCGATGACAAAGTAAACAAGTGATCATTTGTCTTAGCTTTCATCAACACGATAGAAATTTTAAAAGTTACACCTTTTAAATTAGAGTAAATAAAACTATATACATATTGCACTTTTATCATTTTTTAAAATTTAACATGTATGCTTTAGTGAAATGTTGAATAGAACCTAAAACTTATTACAGAGCTAAATATGCATATTTTCTATTAGAAATTAACTGGTATTTGATTTTGGAATCCACTCTGATTATGAACCTTTTAAGTATTCGAGAGAATTATATATAATGTAATTTGATTTTTAGTGGAAACACATTTTTTAATTTTGAGTGGCGCCGATAGTCTTTAATTAAATAATTAAGGAATTTTAACTTTTGATTAAAGTATAATTGTACTCGTGTAGTTATTTAATTATATTAATTGCACCACCTTAGATTCTGGCATATATATATATATATTAATTAATTGTAGTTATGAAAAGTGGAGACGAATAATACGTGAGATGAATTTATATTAATAAATAGAACTACTATACATATACTTTGCTTTGGATAGTTATAAAGAGGGATAAATTTTTTATTTTATTATAAAAAGGGATAAATTTATAATTTTTAAAATATTTACACATTTGTTTTGAGTGCACTTTTGAACGTATATTTTTATAATTTTTTTTATATTTGTTGCTCTTTGCAATTTAAAAAAAAACTGTGTCCACTTTATTTTTTCCCCTTTGTTTTGATCGTACATGACATGATAGAATCAACTTGTTAAAACACAAATGAATTATTAAATTATCGTGCTAAAGTAGTCTATAGATAAAATTATTTAAAGTAATTAATTGGTATTGTGGATTTGGAGGCGCCTTTGAATCGACCGCAGGTGGCAGTATAGCCAATTTAATTACCAGATAAATGTATGTTGTATGCATTTTCAAGTACAAATGTGTGACGAAATAATTAAATGCAGAATAAATTTTATTTTGCATGTTAGTAGTATAAGATACCGACAACCAAATTAGAAAAAATACAAAAAAAAAAAGTTAGTTACATGAATTAATTAGAATTAGTTTGATCAGATATTTGAAATCTTAAGAATGTTTTTAGGCAAATCTGATAAGGCATTGCTATTTAAGTTGTTTGAATAAATTTTATATGAAAATATTCATGATAAATTTATTATAAAATTATTTTAAAATATTAAATATTTAATTAAGAATTAATATTAGTCCTCCAGTACCCGATACTGTAGAATATGTTTACTTAGGGGTGGAGGAAATATCGAAAATACCGGTATACCGCACTTATCATATCGAAAAATATCGAATTTATCGAAATTTTCGGTATACCGAAATTTTCGGTACGGTATGGTATCGTATCGAAAATTTCGATACGGTAACGGTATATAAATATAGAAATTTCGGTATACCGCGATATACCGTAATATTTTCGGTATATTGAAATATTTCGGTATACCGAAAATATTTCGATATATCGCGATATACCGAAAATTTCATATTGAAAATATTTCGATATACCTAAAATATTTCGGTATATCGAAATATTTCGGTATGCCACGGTATACCTAAAAAATCAAAACTTTCGGTATACCAAAAATTTCGGTATACCGTTGTCGGTATGAAAACGGTATGATTTTTTTCGATATCGAAATTTCGGTATATCGAAATTCGGTATATTGAAATTTTCGGTATGACAACGGTATGATATTTTTCGATATCGAAAATTTCGATACGGTAACAGTATCGCGAAAAAATTTTCGGTATGCCGTACCGTCCACCCCTATGTTTACTTGTGATTCTCCTTCAGTAATATATAAGATAATGATATTAATGCACAAATGTATTTTGTGTGAAGTAATCTTATGCATAAATTGAATTTCAATTGTATTTCACTATATTTTAGTAGGTTGTTTGGATAGGGTCAAGATGCCCACGTGATATATTTGCGTTTTACTTTCCTCTGTTTTAAACTAATTTACACGAGAGTATATATATTTTAAAAATATATATATTTTAATAAAATAATAGTATATAAATAAATATGTTTATATTTTTATGAGTGTACATGTAAATCGATATTTTTCAAAAAATTGTGTTTAAATTAATTTAAGACAACCTAAATAAAAAGTGTGTAAATTAATTTAAGATAACCTAAAAATAGAAAAATATACAAATTTGGTTTAGAACGGAGAGAATATAATACAATATGAGTAAATCTCCTGTGCACCAGTTATACGGTGAAACTCAAGTTCATTTTAAAAAAAATACACAAATTATTATTGAAAAATTACACTATAAAAGATATATTTTTCAGTAATAACATGTGTAATTTTTCAATAGTATTTTGTGTAATTTTTAAAAAATGAACTTGAGTAACTGATGCAGTACAAGACTAATCCATACAATATATATGTGATCGAGGTTTGATGGGAGTCAATCTCATTTTTTAAGACCGTCTCCTTCAAATTTCTGATCATGTTTTTTACGATTATATGATGAACATTATATATACCACAAAATAATCATTTGTTAAATTAAAATAGTAATTAAATATTCATATATACGTGACATCCTATTAATACATATATATAATCATTAATCAACTGATCATCCTGTGCTTAGAATTAATAGCGAGGTGGGTGGGGTTAGTTTCTCCGGCCATAATGACGACGACTCGGGCCTCCATTTCTGGCTTTTCAAACGAGGAGTTAAACGACCTATCGCTATCATCATCAAACAATTTAACGTAAGAGCAAGCCAGAAATATCAACGCCGCTACGATCACTGCCAGCATCAGACCCACGCCGCTAAAGATGTACGGTATCGGAGAATCCCACCGCCCATTAGACGCCGCCGGAGACGGGGCCGGTGCGGAGGCGGTGGTGGTGGTTTGTTCGAAGTTCAGCCTCATCGATCAGTTTCTTTATTTCAGTCTCTGCTTTTTAATTGTTTAGTTATTATGTTTGTGTGGGTGTGTATATATATATAGATATGAAAAGTGAAGGCAAGTGGGTAGAGCATAGCTACAAGTGCCTTTTGATCGATAATATATACAAGAGGATTAATTCTTGTCTATAAATTAACTAATTAAGCACTCGATCGCTTACTTCACATTAAATGTTTCTTTATATTCTTAGACATACTTACAGTTAATCCGTTGGTACCCTCATTTTGTCTTTTTCTTTGTCTTCAATTCATCCGTATTTTGAGTCCAATATACAATATAGCGTGTATTATTATCCACGAGTTGATAATGTCAGAAGTCAAAAATGTGTTAATAATCAGTGAGTTTGATTTTTGATACAGGAGTTAACTTTTGGGAAAAATAATTTGCACATGTCTAGTTGAAAATACAGAGAATCCCATTCACTGTTTGTTTTCCTTAGACAACTCAAATATAATAGAAGTTAATAGGCAGTTAATTAACTTCCTCATATTTTTCCCTATCGACACTTCTTAAATGGAATACTATATATAATTAATATATATATATATAATATTTCATATATTATTTACACATACAATTGCCATCATTTTACATTTGATGTTTCATTTTATATATTCCTTGACATCATTGATTAAAACTCCACCAAGAGGAACAGCGAGCCCCACAACCCACGCGTGTGAAGTAATGGATTGATTGGAAAAAAGAAAAAAAGAGTCATTATTTAATATTAAGAATGTAAATAATTGGATCGAGTTGATCCTAGAACGACCTGCTCAAGAGACAATTAGTATGGTACTTTCTTTTTTTGAATATTTTGTTGATTTTTATATACATTTTTTTAAATTCTTTTTTAAATTTTACTTGATTTATTTAACTTTTTCAAATTTTAATTAGGTTTAAATGATTTTATTCAAATACTACTTAATTTCATTATTTTTGAAATTTTATTTTCTTAATTATTTATAAGCTCTGTTTATTTTTTTAAATTTGTATATTTTTATTGACTTGTAAATTTTAATTTATACTTCAAATAATTTTTTTAAATATTTATGAAGTTTTTTATTTTTTTTAATATTTTTCAAAACATATTCAATTATTATTATTATTTTTTTAAATTAAGAAAGAGTAAAAAAAAATTAATTATGTTTTTAAAATAGAGAAAAAATGTGGGAATATATTATTTTTGTTTTGAAGGAGTAAGGATATTATATATATTAATGGAGTATGTTTAATAATATATAATAATTTTTAAATATATTAGGATATATTTAACAAATTGAGTATATTTAGATGATTTGGGGTATTACATTGCGTTTGGTATAATTGTAAAAAATAAAATGGGTATAAGAATGAAAAATATATGGAATGAAAGTTATAGTTCTCATATAGTTGAACTATGGTTAATTCTTTAGTTTTTGGAAATCAAAATTATAGTAAAATCATTCCAAACACACACTATGACTTTAATTACCACTATTCAGCTACCAAAGTTCCCAATCAAAAAAAAAAATCGGACCCTACTGGATTATGTTAGGCATACTTTAATAATTCCCACTAATGACATATGAATATATATATATATATATATATCCATGACACCTCAAATCATATTTTATTACTTATTTTAGTTATTATTCAGCCGTCGGAACATGTATGGTTTCTTCACGGACGTTGACATCACCGCGAAAAAAATAAGAAAAATCTGTGGGATAAATTAAATAAGAGAGCAGTGAAGCAAAGGCAAATTGTATGGAAATTTAAGGAAAGAGTGATATATTTTGTTCCTAATTATGACGCAACTGTCTTTAATAAGAACTCAGAGTAGAGTACCATCCATTCGTACGGCTTTCTGAGGACCATATTGCCCCTATGAATTTGGTTTGCGAGGACCATAATGTTGCTGCCAACCACACTTACTTTGGATAATCATCGTTGTTTCGTGTAGAATTTTTAAATTTATTAACGGATCTCATAATATACCATAACACATTTTTATTATATTAAATTAAATAAAAAAATACTAGTTTATTTATTATTGATGAAGGAAATATTAAACTTTATTTTGTGATCCTTGGCTTGGATCACCACAAAAAACAAGGAAAAATAATAATAAAATATTTATGTAAAAATTATAAAATAGTTCATAATATTGACATTAATTATAAATTTATTTAGTGTGAAAAATACTTCTATTAAAAAAATACTACTATTAAAAAATATTATAAATCAACTTATAAATACAATCACTTTTTTTAATCAATATTCAAATGCCCAAAATTTATTTGATCAAGCTTATACTTTGAACTGTGGAGCTACTACGTTGAAATGAGTCACGTGCCACCTGTCATTGTGTTATTGGTTATAATAATTTTTTTTGATGTAATTAAATTTTTTGATATTAAAAATAATGTGTACTACAAAAAAATCAAAATTTATAAAATAAAACTCTCTGCAAATATAGTCTAGTATCAAAATATTTTGAAATACAAAGAAAATCTCTCTCCTTTTTTCTTTTAATATTTCTCTCCTGGATTTTAATATTTTCTTTTTTGTGGAAGGAGTTGGAACAAACTTTTATTTAGTTGGAGAGAAAATGGAATGTGTTAGAATGATATGAATAGTGAATTTAGAAAAATTGAGTATTTTATACTGTAAACAGGGAAAATAGCCTTTAGACCGTTAAAATTAAATATGTATTTTATATTTTGTATTTAGAGTTAAATATTTCATGTATTTGTACATAGTTTATTTATTTATTTTTAATTTTTAATTTAAAAATTTTTGCAATTTTAAATTTATAAATATAGTTATTAGTAATTTATTTTAATAATGTAGTAATTTGATAATATAAATAAATATAAAAAAATTGATTATATATTAAAAAAATAATTATTATTTGGTTGAGTTGAAAATTATGTCTATGGATTAGAGAGAAAAAAATTATATTAAAAAGTTGGATTGAAATATGTTGTTGATAAATATGATCTTACTCCCTCAAAACCATACCCCTTTCAGAAATTTGTACTCAGAATTTCATGTGGTTTAAAAAATAAAATATTAATATATAAATAAATATATATAATTTTATGACTATATATATAAATTATTATTTTTTAGTAGTATATAAATTTATGTGTGATTTTTTTAAATAAAAATAAAATGTAATTAAGGAGAGGTGCAACCTTTAACTGTATTTTAGGAAAAAGCATCATCATATAAAATCTTTTCTATCTAGTATCAAACTTAAAAAAAAAAAACCTTAAAATATCGCTACCTCAATTTTTTCACAATCTTTTTAGGGTATGTTTGGTTCGTAAGATAGAAGTATCTATTCGTAAAAAATATGCAATATCAGATAGATACTTTTATCTTACGAACCAAACATACCCATAATGTTTATTATTTTTTCCCAGGGATGATGGTTGAGTGCGCGAATTTGAATAAATTAAATTTATATTAATAAATAAAGGGTAATATATTCAAAATGGATGTATTGCGCTCAAATGTTAAAGCCACACGTTATTTGGATTAGGTTATTTGCACAAATAAAATTAGCAAAAACATTATCCTTAAAAAATATCGATCATTTTTTTGAAAAATTTATAGATTTATACAAAAAATTTGATTTTTTTTAAAATTTACACTACATTCATAAAAAATAAAATAAATAAAGATTTTTTTTTTTAATAAAAGATAATATATTCATTTGAATAGTGCATTACCTAATTGGGCTTAGTGCGAATAACTGAGCTTGTTTTTATTATAAGGCCCAATTGTTGGGCTAATATATTGTATTGGCCCATAATATCGGGTTCGTTTTTTCCTTTCGACACAAAGTTTGATTTTCAGGGTTTTAGGCAAACAAAACCCCGGGCACAGTTTGTGGCTTTGTGCGAGGCAGAGCTTGGAAAAGCAACAATGGCGGAAACTTACCCAGACTCCACGAATTTGAAGTTCAAGGAGCTGTTAAAGGAGGTGCAGCTGGAAAACTCACCGGAAAACAACACAATTGTTAACGACGCCGTTTCCGCCATCAGAGAAGCCATCGACCATATCCCCGACGATGACCTCCTGGTACATTCTCTACAGCCTCTCCTTCTTCCAGCTGTAGTTTTACGGCTCCCTTGCTTTCATCTTACAAGTTAGGATTGTGACTTTGGTTTGCTTCGTGGTTTGAGTTTACTGCTCTTTTTTTTTTTTTTTTTAATTTTTATTGCTGCGAATTTCCGTAGGTTACAGCGGCTGATATTGCGCCTGGGTTTATTCGAGATGTTGGTGCTGATAAAGTCGATTTCAAGTTCGTTAAGCCCAAGTCCATTGAAATTGGTGGGAGTTATGCATATCAGTGCATCGCAAGGCCTGATGTCAATGTGGATATTTTTCTTAGGCTCCCTAAGGTACGTAACTCCTCCGGGTTCCAACAAAAATCGACGAACTCGTTTTTTCTTAAGGCTCTAGCCATCCTCATGTCGTCAAACCTATGCATATTGCTGTCCTTGTACTGAAATTCTTATATTCCCCACCTCTTGCATTTTACTTGCAAATCTCATCTCTTATTAATGATTTTCACTTCCGCTGCCTTGAGGGATTTCATTGCCTTATAGAAATTTTATGAGTTATAGTCCCACAGATACTAAATCTTTGATTGCCTGAATAACTAGTGAGAGTGGGATGTTATTTATAAGAAATATAATTTGTTTTGTGTAAGTGGTGTAGCTTTTTGGGATAATGCTCTCGAGTATTACTATTATTTTGTTGCTTCTAGTATTCTACACATTGTATGTAAGGTTGCTGGGCACACATGTCACATTTTTTTCCCCTGGATGTAATCTTTGTGTGGTTTATTATCTTCCTTCATTTCATTAAGAACTCTCAACTCATTCTGTTATGAAGTACCTTAAAGTTCATGTTCTTCTTTTGATAGGAATGCTTCCATGAAAAAGACTATCTAAATCATCGGTATCATTCAAAAAGATTTCTTTATCTTTGTATGATCAAGAAATATTTAAAGAATTCTTCTTCGATTCGTGATGTAAAATGGTCATCTCTTCAAAATGAGGCGCGTAAGCCTGTGTTAATAGTATATCCAGGTCTGGTCTCTCTCAAATATATGTTCTTTTTATAGTTAATGATATTCCATCAATTTGTTAAGAAATGATTAATTGGTCAATTTTTCAGCTGCACGGTTATCTGATAATACGGAATTTTCCCTGAAAATAATTCCCACCTCACCTTCTCTTTTCACCATAACAAAATTGAACATGGAGAGGAGCAATATACGCTCTCTGGATCAAGGTATTGTATTGATTTCTCTCTTCAACTTTAATTGGATAGACACTCCTAAATTTCTAAAATTGTGTTTTTCTGGAAGCTACACCGAAATATAATAGCAGTATCTTGGAGGACATGTTTATTGAGGAAAATGCAGAGTTCATCAAGAGAACTTTCGAGGGACGCAAAGAATTGGGAGAGGCGTTAATACTGTTGAAAGTATGATAAGTAGTATAGTGGTTATTGATTATTGTTGTTAATATATGCTCCCTTTTGTCTTTGAGATCAAAAACTTATATTTTGGATTGATATTGTAGGTTTGGGCTCGTAAAAGTTCCCTATTTGTCCATGACTGCTTGAGTGGATTCATAATCACTATCATTGTAGCATACCTAGCATCAAGATCAGGAAAAAGCCGAATCACCAATTCAATGAATGCTATACAGATATTGCGTATCACCCTGGATTTTATCGGTATATCTGACTTTGATTCATGTGCTCCTACCTACATTTAAGTATCACAAAATGTAGTTAGCATGAAAATGTTGATTACAGGGCGCTCGTATCTTTTCCTGCTATTGATATCATATTTGTAACATTCGGATATGGTCCACATGGAATACCTTGGAAAACTGAGATCATGTTAATAAATGTCTCCAGAGTCTCCCTTAATTTCATTCTGCTGCCATGTGATCATGTCAACTTTATCTGTTTATCATCCTCATTTTCTTCTTACCTCGAAATGCTTATTTCACTTCATTCACTTTTTTCAAGACTTATGAATCTTAAGAGGATAACCTTATCAACTTTTTTTTCAAACAAACATTTAAGTACCAACTTTTCAATGATGCCATCTTGATGTAACTATGTGCACCTCTATCTGCAAACTTAACCAAATGTCCTTCAATAACAATTTGCAGCCAATTCAAAGATATGGGATAGTGGACTCTTCTTTCAACCTGAAGGTGACAGAAATATTTCAGATAAGGTATTATTCCCAGTGCTCATGGTTATGTAAATCAATTTGTAATTATGAAAACAATGTTCTCTTCCAGACATGTACCTTTGAAAATGAAATCACCTGTAATCACAATTTGAGACCCAATATTGACCAGAAAAAGTGTAATATCATAATTCTACTCACATAAGTATCAGTTCACCTCCCTTTAGTCTATATCTTACCACTCCCCCCTCTTGCACTATTCAATTTTGAAGATAATTATATTACTTCTACACTTGGGAGGGAGGGAGGCTGTCACCCTTGTCCCCAATTCCATATCTGATTATAAAAGTAGGAGTTGCTTTCCCTACACGTTTGCCTACCTTTCCAACATTACTATATCCTAGCGGAAGATAGTCAGTTCCTTGTTTAATTCTTTAATTTGAATTAAGATTCCTTTCCTTTAGGACTGTAACTATTATCATGTATATGATGACTATAGCTTGAGTCCCAGTAATTGATTTTGGGGTCTTTCTAATGAATCATAAAACTCCTTTTTTGTGTGGGTGTTTCTACTGCTGATGATAAAAATTCCTTGATAAGTATTTGCTGTATGTTCTTTATCTGTTTTAATTATAATGTCCAAGTTGGGGTTTGCAGGACAGGAAGGCAAAGTTGCAGTCTTTTCCAATAATTGTTTGCGACTCATTTGGCAACTACAATATGGCATTTCGAATTTCACCAAGTGGGTTCCAAGAGGTTGGAATATCAGAGTTGTTGCTTATTCCTGCATGTTGTGATTGTATATATGTGTAGCATCCCCAAACTATTGTTTCAGTGAAGATGATGATTTATAATGTTGTATTCAGCTACGTGATGAGGCGGTTTTGGCACTTAATTGCATGGACAAATGTAAAGATGGGGGTTTTGATGAGATCTTTATGACCGAAATTGATTATCCTGCAAAATATGACTATTGCGTAAGGTAAAATATATCTATGGTCTTCTATTACTTTTTGTCTATGAATGTTACCTGTAATTTGCTCACATCATGTCTCACATATTGGCCTTTTAGGTTGAATTTGAAGGGCACACTTGATTCTGGATTTTGCTTGAATGATGAATGCTGGAGGTCATATGAACAGAAGGTATTGGATGTCATTGATCGAGCGTTGAGAGGAAGAACTAAGCTCATCCGAGTAATCTGGAGAAATATACCATCTGATTGCAATCTTGAGAAGGTATGGTATAAACTAATACTCTTGCCAATTGTCTGAGATATTTGAGATATTATGAGAGGATATATCATTCCAACTTGGTTAAATTTTTTTTTCAACGTTTAGGGTTTATCTAGTCTGGATGTAGTACCTTTGTTTATTGGGATATCAATTGGATCTATCGAGGAAGCCTTTAAACAGGCCGTTGTTGGTCCGAGTCCTGAAGACAAAGATAAGGTAGTGTACTTTCCTATCTCTCATTTGTTTGTAAACATTGTGTCTATCTGATTCATTTTCTCCCTGCCCTCTCTCATTCTCCTCCTCTCTTCCTCCCTACTCACTCTCTCTCCCTTTCTCTTTCTTTATCCGGATTTCAACATTTTTTAGGCTTTAGAATTTAGGAAGTTCTGGGGGGATAAAGCTACACTGAGATGGTTTCGTGATGGAAAAATCGCTGAAGTTGCTGGTGAGGGATAATGTCACATGTCTTGCTTGCTGTTTTATGGAACTAATGATAATTACATGATGTTGCTTATGCCTTACTTTAAGTTTAGTGTGGGAGCATGAAGAATGGGAAAAACATCTCATCATAAAGGAAATATGTGAACATGTCCTAATGCGTCATCTTGCCCTTCCAAAACAAAGTATCGTTTGTACTGTAGATCAACTTGATTTTGTGCTTCGCCATGGTAATAGAGGTAATTCCTTGTATTTTTTTGTTTACTTCTTCATGGACATAATATCATAGATCATCATGTAACTTTGGCCATGTCCAATTTTAATCTAGTGTGGTTTTAATATTTCAATTTTGGTCTTTTTTGTGCCAATTTTAGTTTTTTGTTTTTACTTCTTTCAATTGGTTCTTTTGGATGAAGTTGACACCACCAACAGTGAAAAAGTAAAACATACAAGACTAAAATTGTGAACTGCCAAAGTTACAGGACAAATTGAAATTACTGATATGGCATTGAATATCAGATCCTATATCCAGTTCTAAAAGTTTGTTGAAGGCATACGATGACCTGTCAAAGCATTTGAGACTTCTTGATGACATTCCTCTGAAGATATCCAGTGTGCAACCCCTGGATTCAGGTTTTTATTTTTTTTAACAAATGGAATGACCCCAACCCCCTCTTTGTTCTCTCTCATAAGATTGATTATTCATTACATGCTTGTCCAAAGCTATGGAGTCCATTATGTTACTTGTTTCAGTTTCAGTAAAATGCAGGATACATTTAGAGCCAAAGATCATTGAAAAGCTAATGATCATAAAATACTAAATCGAAAAAGGCTATTGAGTGCAGTGATCTTAGTTTCTGTCACCACAAGACAGTCGAAATGTGGATCCTTTTGTAGAGAGTGAATCTGTCGATTCCTCATTTTAGCTAACAATCTATGAACTTATTTCTAGGGTCAATAGCTTCATTTTCCAGGCTGGTCCAACTTTATTTACAATTGAATACCTACTACATATTTTTTATTGGAAGGATGATCCTAGCTTAGTAACAAATAGTATTTCCAAGTCCTAATTTCCTTAACAATATGATTTACTCATTGATGTTCCCTAACTTATATGTCATTAAAGTGTCTCCCGTTTTGTACCTTCATACCTGCTCTTTTAGAGTATATGTCAATCGCACATTATAACTGCTGCATTATGCTTACAAATAATACAGCTTTTAGGTTGACGTCTGTATACCCCCCTGCTCCCCATCCATTAGCAAATGAAGGTAGTAAAATGCAGCTGGAGAAACATACCCCAGCCTGTATACAGCCATTGGAAGTTATGATTCAGGCAAGACTAACTGATCATACATGGTTATGTATTTTTAATTTTGAAAACAATTCTTACCTCCTTATAGCTGGAAGGTTCTGGAAACTGGCCAATGGATGAGCTTGCTATGGAGAAGACTAAGACTGCGTTCCTTCTTAGAATTGCTGAAAGGTTAGTCTTGATTGGAATTTCGGTCAAAATATCAGTGTATATGTGTAAGTATCTGATTTTATCGGTTGTCAGCCTTCAAACCAAACCGGGGATTACATGTACAGCTACAGAGGATGATGTTGATGTTTTCATGTCTGGCTATGCTTTTCGTCTTAGAATTTTGCATGAGAGGGGTTTGAGCTTGGTGAAGAAACATGGTAATATATTTATTCTCTTAATCACTTGCTACATCTTTTTGTGGGCAGCTATTGTTAATATCTTTATTCTCTTAATCACTTGCCACATCTTTTTGTTGCAGCTGCTATTAATATCTTAACATTAAATGCGACGTCTTCATTGTAGGTGGACCAATAAAGAATGTTCTATCTTCTGATAAAAGACTTTTTCTTCGTAGTCAACATTCTAGCATGATTAATGGTTTACGAGGACGATATCCAATTTATGGACCTATTGTTCGGTAAGAATTTGAGTTTGTTCATCGTATTTCCCCCTACTCATCATCACTGCCAATAAAAAACCTATTTTTGTCACATTGCAGGGTGTTGGCTATCTTTAGTCAATTTTCTCTTTGCAATTATTTATTAAATGTGATTTTTTACCTTCCCTTTTAGGCTTGCAAAACGCTGGGTATCTGCACATTTATTTTCAAATTCATTGTCAGAAGAGGCAATCGAGCTTTTGGTCGCACACTTATTTTTGAATCCTTTGCCGTTCAGACCGCCATGTTCGCGAATAACTGGGTTTCTAAGGTTACAAGAATTTCTTAACTTTTTTAATGGAATCTGTTTCAATTCTATGCTGAGTCCTTTTCCTCTAAGTTTGTTTTGAACTTTTTGTAAGTAATTTGACTCGTTTTAATCCTTGTTTATGGAAAATTTTTATGCAGGTTGGGATCTTAGCCCGACTAAACTATTGTTGATATTGATTATGTGATTTTGGAATGTCTTTAGTCAATATAGTTATTTTTGCTTCCTTCGTTTTTCAAATGTAAAAAGTACAAATGATATTTGTATTTTTTTTTAATTGAACATGTTTTAAAAGTAGTACTTGCCATCATATCGAAACTAATATTGTGTATATTTTAATTTCTTCATTTCAAGACGATTAATATTGGCCCTTGAAGTATTATTTTAGTTCTTTTCCAAATTTCATCTTCAAGTGGTAATTCCTTTTCTGCAGATTCTTAAGATTGTTGTCAAAGTATGACTGGAGTTTTTGCCCTCTAATTGTTGACATCAATGGCGATTTAACTCCTGATGATGACAAAGAAATCAACGTAACTTCTGCAATTTTAGTGCTTTCTTATTTTTAGAGTCACTTTGCACAACACATTATTGATGAACCTCTGTGCATATGCTGTTTAGGAGAATTTCCTGTCGAATAGAAAACAGTATGAAGAGAATCTGCTGAATTCTAAACCTGCCATGTTTTTAGCAAGTAGTTACGACAGGGAATCTGAAGCTTGGACTGGGCAAGCACCAACGGCAATGGTGAGTAGCTATAGAAATGACAATTTGTTCAATTTTTCTGCTTGGTTCAAGTATCTTCTTGTTTGCTACTGGGAATCTTGGTATATTTTGTTCTGTTGTTCAAATAAGGGAAAAAGTACTTTTTTGTCGTTTAATTTTCACTAATTTTAATTTTGGTCTGCTAATTTGTTCAGCTTTGAAGATAATCCCTTAAGTGTACCAAATTCAACTCTTTGGTCCTCTTCACCGCCTAAAAGGACAGAAAGAAAAAGTTAAATTTTGTGAATTCAAGGGGTGAATTTCATAGTTGACAAGGTTATCTGACTAATCCAATTTGGTGCAAGTTGGGGGAGAGGGAAATACATTTATCCAATCTTTAATAAGTTTAAGCATGCTATTTAATGTGAGATCCTTTTTATAATTCGATCCTGTAGTCATCCCTTTTGTAAATAATTATCTTTATGGTATTTGTAGGGCATTCAGTTTTTAAACGCCAGATTCCGTACCCTAAAGTAGAACCTGATTTAGATTTTAAAATCCCTAATCAAACATACCCTTAGATTTCATCAGCAATTTGAAAGCTAGAAACATCTTTACTTGTACTTATATGAATTAAGATTTATGTTTTTCTCGAGTTACTATGAGTGATTGATGGTGTATCAGGAGCTTAGAAGATTGGCAGCATATGCAAATAGCAGTGCAAATTTTTTGACCAACATGATTACATCACATCAGAATGAGTCTTTTGGATGGGAGGTACGTGATAGACCTCTGCTCTTGATCTTTTCCTTATTTTTTTTGGTTTATATCTCAATTTTAATTACAATCATGTTTATTCTCTTTATATTGCAGTGCCTTTTCCGTACACCTCTGAACAACTACAATGCTGTGATTCTTCTGCACAGGGATAAACTGCCTTATCCACATCATCTTCTATTCCCATCTGAAGTAAAACAAGGTTTGTTGTCCTTTCCTATAGAGTGTGTTATGGAGGAAAATAGAAATAAAAGGTTTTTGCTACCAGAACTTGTTCACTGTCCAATTTTGATCTCAAAGTAACTATTTAGATGAATTTTTTTTCCTTCCCATTTAAGCCCAAAATTGCCATTTGAATTGAAAATGGTTAAATGGGGTGGGGTCATTTTATATCATATGAATGTCCAATTTTGGTCTTTGGTCCCAAAAATGTTCACCTTTAGATTTAGTCACCAGAAAATTGAAAACGTTGTCGTCCTATTTTGGCCCCAAAGTAAGTCCATTAAATGATACCATTTCCAAATTTTCAGCGAATTTGGGCCAAAATAATCAATTTTTATATTGGGACTAATCGGAAAATTTTATTTGTTTGGGACAAGTTCTAGGATAAAAAACATTTTAACTCGAGGAATATACCACTGTTTGTATGCATTGCTGGCCTTGTTAAAACTTACTTTTGTTTTTACTGGAAAGCAGGAAGGCACATTGTAAGAGGAAATCCTAGCAAAACCTTCCAACCCTTGATCTTGTGCAAAGATACGAAAGGGAACTTGGAGGAGCTGAAGAGTAAGCTAATGGTGGGATTTGATCCTCTGAGATACTTTGTGGTCGACATTGAGGCAAGTGAAAGTTTATTGATTTGCATATTGCTCTTTTAATTGAGATTATAAGCTTCTTAAAATAACTTACAAGATATTTAGGAGTTTATAAGCTCTTTAAAATTATTTAGTAAAAAGAGATATTTAACAGCTTTTAAAATCTACTCTTTGCAACTTATGAGCTTCAAAAAAAAAAAAAAATTGAGACAATAAACTCAACTCTCAAACTCTTAGTCAGAGTCGTTGATGGCATTTTCATTGCATTCTGAGAATAATTTATGTGTGATTATGCATGCAGAGAGAGTTTGGCGAGACGTTTAAGGTGTGGTATGATTCTTTTGGAGGGGATGCCATTGGTCTTACATGTGGAAATAATACAAGTTCAAAGGTAATGATATGCTCTCCCTTTTCTGACAATGAAGCTTGGCTCTGGTAACATGCAATGCAATATTACTTGATTTAAACTACTACGCTCCTTTCAGAAGCGAGGAAGAGACGATGGAGAAAATGTTGTGGATGCACTAAAGGCTGTGGGTGAACTAGGAAAAGGATTTGTAAAAAGTGTACATTTCCTCAAAGCTCCTAAGACAAGCAACACTTAAATTTTAATCGATCTTTTTTGTTCGAAATGGAGGATGAGATATTTGCATACAAGGAGAGAAGCAAAGAGAACAATTCAGAATCATACAACTGGTGAGTTGCAGTGCATCATCAGGCAATCTCCATTGGGAAAAAAGTTAAAAACCCATTTAGATGTTATGAAAGCCTAGTTGAATGGGTAAGTTCCCTGTTCCTTGTTTGCTGGTTTAGTCTTTGACAATTTTGTATGAGATGGTCTCATACAAAAGTATAATAGTATATGCTGAATTCCTCCACTGATGGGGTTGGGGGCTTGATTCATAATTTTGATGTAATCTTAATTTATTGGATTAGGTTTATTTGAATGTTAGAAGTGAGTAAAAGATGTTGATATGATGAGAAGATTTAAGAGCGTTACCGATTTCATTGCGCTTCTATTTTTGTTCACAATTAATTTTGATAAAATCATTTGAATGAAGAATTAGTGTATTACATGATTTTTTTTTATTTTTTATAATAATGCTCCTTGTCCCACATAAATTTGAACATTTTCATCATTTGGTTGTTTTATATAAATTTTGCACATTACTAAAAGAGGAATCATTAATTTACGTGCATATTCATAAAATTATAAATATATTTACTCATATATTACTATTTTATATATAAAATATAGTTTTCTTAAAAAATGTATTATTCCGTGTAAGTTTCTATGGGATTAATACAATTTTATTTATGGTAGTTATTATGTGTTTTTTTTTTGTTTTAACCCAAATCAGATTTTGGAAGACAATGTTTCAAATACAACTACTATCAAAACTCTAAATGTATATGTGAAATTCTCGAAGGAAATTATTTCAACATAAATAAATTTTAAAGTACAAAAAAAAAAAAAAAAAAGAAGGCCCAACTACCGCCTCCTTTTGAAACGATTGCTTGTTCTTTTTTAATTTTGTAAATAGTGTAAGATTCTTAAATTCGGAATATAATGTTTGGATTAAAAATAATACTGTAAGCATTTTAATTTTGTCGTGGAGTTCATTTATTGATCTTGAAATAAAATATACCAACAGCAACTGGGGCCTAACTATACCAAAAGCTCGTAACCTCAAACATTTTACTTCTACATTTCTCAAATTAAACTTTTTTTTTTTTACAAATGCAGATAAATATTTGAGTAAATTTCATGTGAAACTTGTTCGAGTATATTTATTGTTTTTGGATATGAGCAAAACATGCTGTATATGTTAATTTAGGGGGCCGTTGGCAGATTATGCACCACGGTTCCTTCGGCGCTTTGTATTTGGAGCATCGCCTAAAATGGACATAAAGTTTGAGCGATTGGTAACTCTTTTTCACCTGAGACAAATTTTTCTCCAAGGAGTTTACGGCCAAATTTTTAATGCCTTTCTTGTTCCATGGGAACGTTGCTTTTTTCATTTTTCCTTTTAATAAATCTCATGTGCCTTCACGAGAATAGAGTTCTGTCTATATGGTTTGGATTTCAAAAATACGTTGTCCCCTGTCTCATCCGTCGTTGGAATGCGAAATACCTGAGATATATTTAGGACCTCAGATTGGCCATCCGTTTTAGGGTGGTATAGGATCTTATTTTCAATGTAGTCACTGCTTGCATATTTTCTCCAAAATGAGCTGAAAAATACTAAATCCCTATCGAAAACAATAGACACTGAAATTTCATGAAGTCGAATTACTTGGCGTGTAAACAATTCAGCTAGAAAATGAGTGCCCCAACCCCAAAAACCAATCAATTACCACCAATATACAATCCACTTTTCCAAAACGGGGCAATCCATAATGATATCTTCCCACTCGAGCTGAAATCCAAAGAGGGCTCAACAATCCCACTGGAATTTCATCTCATACTTATTCTCTTGACATATCTCACAAGCAGCTATAAAGTCGGTCATCGTCCCCATCATACCTGACCAATATATATATCTATTTGCTGCCACCCATCTGTAAATTCTGGAGTGGCCACCCAAAGGGGTAGCATGAAACTAGTAAATCAATCTCAAAATTTTAAGACTTGAAAGACAGATTCCGCTTTTGGGAACCAATCCCTCTTTCTTCAATAAGTTGGTAAGTCAATAATCCCGAATGAACCGACAATAGTATCCTACTAGGGCCAAGAAACCTCGGGTTTGGCCATTTTAACACAGCCCTATCTTTCCTGGATCCATTTGGACCCCCTTCGCTGACACCAAATGTCCTTAGATACTCAACTTGAGTATCCCCAAACACACATTTCATCAAATTGATGAATAATGAGTGAGTATGAAGTAATTGGAATACCTGACATAGGATGAGAGTGCCAGGGGCTGCTATAGACCAAGATGTCGTCAAAGAACACAAGCACAAACTTGCGTAAGAAAGGTCGGAAATATCATTCATCAAGGTGGCAAGGCAATTGTTAGCCAAAAAGGGATGACCAAGAATTTGTAGTGGCCAAAGGAGTTTTAAAAGCTGTCTTTGGCACATCATCCGGAATTTAATGATGTCTGATGCGCAAATTAATCTTACTAAAGCACCTGGCCTCGTGGAGCTCATCCAATAACTCTTGAATCACATAAGTTAGATACTTATTGAAAATAGTCAATTTGTTGAGAACACCATAGTCCACACAGAACCTCAAAAAGCCATCTCTCTTGCGAACTAGGAGGATTGGGCTGGAATATGAGATGTTACTTGGTTGAATAATTCCCGCAGGTAGCATCTCGAAAGCAAGTTTCTCCATCTATTCCTTTTATGTGTAATTATACTTGTATGGCCGAATAGATCCTGGTGGCACCCCCAGATAAAGTGTAATTTGGTGATCACGGTCCCGACGGGAAGCTAGGCTAGATGGTTGCTGAGTGACTGTCGGATATGATGCAATGATAACATCCCAGGTCACGTTGTTTGGATTTCGGTAGATAAGAGTCTTGAGCGTACAAGAGAAGAATTTTTCTTGCTATCCATAGCCCACAAGAGCCACATTTATGAGCCATCTTCCATACGCATTAGTTCCTCTTGGGCACAAGCATAGAAGTCGACCATTAAACTCAAAATTCATCATTAAATTGGCCTAGTTCACCGTCACATAAGTTGTAAGCCAAGA
The DNA here is from genome assembly GCA_026898435.1 of Prunella vulgaris. Taxonomy (NCBI): domain Eukaryota; kingdom Viridiplantae; phylum Streptophyta; class Magnoliopsida; order Lamiales; family Lamiaceae; genus Prunella; species Prunella vulgaris. Next base: position 103,612 of record JAPKLY010000322.1, read on the forward strand.
AATTCCTAAAAATAATATCCACACCGCTTAAAAAAATATGTAACAATCAAAATGTACGATTAATTAAAGTAAAAGAAAGTGCATTACAAACCCCTCGAGTGTTAAGATGCGTGTCGTTGCCCAAAATTACGACCAAATCATTTGTTGGTGTAGGAGTGAGGTCCAGGGATTTAACCACCTGGTCTGAGATGATGCAGTGACTAGCCCTGCTGTCGATCATAGTCAAGACACGGTGATCCCTACGCAGCCAAATTATTTGAGTTCTACGATCCATCAAACCCATTCCATGACAATTTTGACAAATCGAGAGGCTGGAATTCTCAATTCGAAGTCATGATGTGAAGGGGTGGGAGGAGTTTCCAACTCGTGAGTAGGATCCACCATTTTGTCTCCGGGTTCGTCTCCATCAGCTTCTATGTAAACATTGAATAATTTAGTGGTGTACTCCCTTTTGAAGAGGCACTGAGGCGGCTTTAGCGTAGAGGAGCCTTATGATGGGGCCTACCTAGGTGCCGTACTAGGAGGTTGGCCAATGCGAAAGGTGGAGGGAGGTCGTGAGTACACCTTTTAATTATTCTAAAAATGACACAGGGCTGGAAAGACCGTGCTGCACGGGTGATGTGATACGTCGATCATTTCTAAATCCAGGATACGATCCCGAATTGATGATTGTAGGCCAACAAGGAACATGCCCAGGCACTATTCAGGTGGAAGTTTGGGCAATTGGGTTACCCTTTCTTTAAACTAAGACCAAGTATACTACCAAAGAACCCATCTTTTTATTACGTGCATCGCCTCATAAGAGTTGATAGCCAAGTTATAGACCAAGTATTCTTCCAAAGAACCCATCTATTTTATTCCGTGCATCGCCTCAAAAGAGTTGATAGCCAAGTTATCACCAAATGCTCGATCTATCTCTTTTATAAAAATAAAAAATATCCCTTTAAATACGACAAATTAACCTCATTAAAAAAAAAAAAAAGTCAAATGAAAAAATAAATTTGAGACAGGAGTAACAATCAATCTTTTAATCAGCTTTCTCAGTGCTTCGATCAACGTGGTCCAAGTGATATTTTTTGAACATTTCATATGTTATAAATCTAGACCATGAAATTTCAAGTGAAAGACAAAAAATGGCACAACTGAAATTACTTGGAGTGGGGTTGGTCTCTCCGGCCATAATCATGGCTACTCTGGGCTCCATTTCTGGTTGCAAAGCACACTCGGCCTATTACGACTTGCCAAATGACGAACTATCAACAAACAATCTGACAAGCGGTTTAACTGTTTCTTCCTCCCTGTGTTTATTTCTATCTTTCTACATCTCCAGTTATTACCTTCATATTGGGGCATGAAAAGTGGCTGGAAGTGCCTTTAATGCATTTACAGGTATACATACAACTAAGAGGAATTGACATCATTTTTAATTTGATGATTCATTATATTCCTTGACAGTTGATTATACAACTAAAATTAGGGATGGTATATTTTAACTGAACTTTAAAATGTTTGAATTTTGCAGATGATATTGAAGAATAACACTAGTAAAGACATTTGAATGTGAAACAAAAATATCTCTTCACAATTTCAAGTACCTGACGACATATACAACAATGCTACAGTGCTGCTCCTCCGCCATCTGACATCAGAGATGCAGCTGCAGCAGCAGCAGTGGGCACGATTCCGGTTGAGACACCAGGTTTCGATAGATGGAGTAACCTGAAGACTTAAGATTTCTTTAAATAGCAATTATCTATAAAGAAGTGACCGTGCAAATAACTAAAATTTCTATTCAAGCATATTTTCAGAGACCATGTCATGAAGCCATTAGAATGAAAGAAAAGATTTAAGATAAAAATTATAGATTATTAAAAATAAATTCTGAACATGGACCTCAGGAAAGAGAACTGTTTCAACTATATGAAGAAGTTGCTCGACCAGTTTCACAATGGGTATTTGTGTTCGGAAACCTTTTCTGTCATGTTAAAGTACAGAGTTACTACTTTAAAAAGAGATCCTACCATATGTTTAAACAGCTATCTATAGTTGGTCTTTACACAAAACATGGCAATACAAAAATATCATATGGTTTGCCAACATGTTGTCCTTTAATATAAAGTGATGTTTCAGACCTTAAGGTAGTGAGTTTCTAGCTATATCTCTCATAATCCTAGGCACACTATCCAAATGCTATTATATAACTGAAGAAATGAAACTTTGCAAATATATTTTTAGTACATATGAATCCAATACGAACTTTTTATTAATTAAAAAACTGCAGAAATCTTGGCAATGATTAATGTGTAAAAACTGTCGTTTAAAGGTTTAGACAAAAAGAAATATATGATCTAATGTAAGAACATACATAGGATAAAGGGGTATATATAGCAGAAGGGGTAAAGTGGTAAAGGCTACAGAGATGCATCATATTGGTCACCAATTCCATAAAATTACAGATCTGGTGAAGCAATATACAACAGATGCAAGAGCCATTGCTATTCATTGTAAAGCAGAAGGCTCCTAGCTAATATGCTTTATGCAGCAGCTAATATGGGCTGTACGTTTAGGTCAATGATAATATTCTATGGACAGATCTGATCATTTTGAGGAATCAATAGTTGCTACTAGATGTGCTAGAGTTGAGATTCAATCTAACAGAATAGCCTCAAACGTAATTCATGCCGAAACTCTAAAAACAGCAGATGCAAAAATCACAACACAAGTGTTCCAAGCTGGATTCTTCACAAAGAGAATGATGCAAGAAATAACAAGTAAGCGTTGAAAAAGAAATAAATTGAATGTACTTACGGAGCTAGATATTCACAAAAAGATGAGACAGCTGCAACAACTTCAGAATAGTTCTCAGACGAGGCAGGGGCCGTCACTTCAACCAGCTGTATACCTGGTGTCACAGGCACCGCATCATCAGTTGCATGCAGTTTCAGCATCTTATTAACCGAAGCTACTGTCACTGTTATCTGAACACCTCTGTGGAAATGGAAGGCGAATCCCACTCTCAGCAGCTCATGGTCTAATTTGTATCCAAGAGCATAAAACAAGCGGAGAGCATTTTTGGTTACTTTGCTTTCTGCCATAGTCCTCACCAACACTGAAATTTGCTCAGCACCAGCACCCCTCATTGCACCACCAACGTGACGTACAGTCCTAAGGTTATTAATATTTTTCATATCATTCTCACACCATGTGATTTACTCACTACTCAAAAACATATAATCACAACTGTATGCATCTGTGCAAAAATCTACAGTAGATAAACCACCCAATGTAGTAGCATCTAAAAGGCCCTTACCATGTGGGTTCAGTCTGCTCAAGATCACATAGAAGTCGGACTTCCGAAGATACTAATCCTAAGACAAAGAAAGAAAAAGAACTCATATTTATTACAACATGCTAAAAATTATAGTTAGACAAAGCCATTAAATCTTTTCACAGACATACAATTAACTAACCAAGTTATGTGAATTACTAAATTCGCAAGGTTAAAAATGTGTACAAAAAATTTGCAGTAAAACGGTCAAGGAAGCAAAGTCCAGCAATTAGGTGTAACCATGCCTAGCCATTTCAGAGAGAGAGAGATCAATACCAAGGGTTGGGACACTTTTCAAACACAATTCATGAATCTTCAAACTTTCCCGATGAACTCCACAAAGACCCTGGAGAAGAATCTCAAGAGCTTCAACATGCTGCAGAACAATGTAACAACTAAGTATATCAAATAATGGAACACACATAAAAATCAGGATAGACAAACAAGAAAGAGTAAGAAAATGGAAAAGCAATCATATTTGAGCCAAGAACTCGACTACATTTCCAAGATTGAACTTCAACATACTCAAGTTCAATCAGCGAACTTATGTCGCAGTAAATCACAATAAGCTTCAAACGTCCAGAGAAACGCTAAGTTACCTCTGTCTCTATAATACCCTGGACCACGCACTCCATTTGATTCTCTCTCTAGCCAATATCGGCTGTATAAGCCGATTGAATAAATCAAGCTGAATCAGTCGAGCAAATTGTATCCAAAGCGATTGAAAGGCATGTAATTCAGAATATGATAGTAGATTTTGATTTCAGTATGCACAAATTAGTCTAGGGCTTTAGTGAGAGAAAATTTGAAAATTTGGGGACGGAGAGGGTGGTGGGTGGTTTGGGAGTATAATGGGTCCAAATTAGGGGTGTAAATGAGTCAAGCCGGCTCGCAATCTACTCGTGCTCGACTCGTAAAAAGATCGAAATCGACTCGAACCAAATCGAGTCGAGCTCGAGCTCGAGCTACTCGAGTAGCTGTCAAGTTCGAGTTCGAGTTTATAAATACTCGGCTCGAGAGGCTCGCGAGCCTAATCGAGCTTGCACAATATTTAATATTTTTTATTATTTTTAATATATAAATAAAGTAATCGAGCTCGAGTCGAGTCGAGCTTTAATTTTAGAAAAAAAAAAGAGCTAAAATATATTTAATATTTTATTTTATTTAAATAATAAAATTATCGAGTCGAGTCGAGCCGAGCTCGAGTTTGTCGAGTTCTTAATCGAGTCGAGCTCGAGCTAAAAAAATCAAGCTAGATCGAGTTCGAGTCGAGTTTCGAGCTTCGAGTATTGCTTTCGAGTCGAGTTTCGAGCTCAGCACTACTCGACTCGACTCGACTCATTTACACCCCTAGTCCAAATAACCGAAAGGTCAGGTTATTCACACTACCCTTTTTGGTAAATACACTGTACTCATGACTACACTATTCTTTGTTCGGTAATTTTTTTAAACCTAGTGTAAAAATAAAAATTTGTTCGAAATTTTTTGCCAAAAATTTGTAAAAGTTTTGAAAAAAAATGCCGAACACTCAAGATAGTAGTGTCAATAACATGGGCCTAACCGAAATTCCTACTTTGGGCTTTGGGCCGGCCTACATTTCACCAACCCAACTTATTAAAATTGAAATCGTCATACAATTATATTCCCTCCCCCCTTAAATTTATTCACTTTTCATTTTCATCGGTCCCTTAAATTTATTTTTGTTTTTATCATACATCTAAATTTAAAGGAATGATGATTAAATTAAAAACACATATTTATTCTTATAAAAATACATTTTGTCTTACAGTAACACGCATTTGCCCATATAGTATTACACATTTACCCATATAGTAACACAAACTGGAGAGCAAATATGTGTTACTATTAGAACAAATATGTGTTACTATCTTATAAAATGTTGTTATTTTACATATATTCATTTGTTTTTATAGAATAAATAATTTTCACATAATGCAAGAGCAAAATACGTGTTATTATAAGAACAAATATTATTATTCACGAATATTTATTTATTTTTATAGAAACAATTTTTTTTTTCATATAATAACATATGTATTACATGAAATATTATACATAAACTTAAAGGGATGATTAATAAATTAAGAAACACATATTTATTCTCATAAAAATATATTTTGTCCATATAGTAACACACATTTGCCCATATAGTAACACAAACTGAGAGACAAATGTGTGTTACTATTAGAGCAAATATGTGTTACTATCTTATAAAATATTGTTATTTTACATATATTCATTTATTTTTGTAGAATAAATAATTTTTCACATAATGCAAGAGAAAAATGTGTGTTACTATAAGAATTTATTTTTCAAAAATACTTATTTATTTTTCAAAAATAAATATAATAGCATGTGTATTACATGAAACAATTGATTATTCAAAAATACTTATTTATTTTTATATAAATAATTTATTTTTCATATAATAGCATGTGTATTACATGAAACAATATACCAAGATTTAAAGGGATGATGGATAAATTAAGAAATACATATTTATTCTCATAAAAATATATTTTATCTTTATAGTAACACACATTTGCCCATATAGTAACACAAATTGGAAGATAAATATGTGTTACTATTAGAGCAAATGTATGTTACTATATATAAATATTTATTTGTAATATAATATTACTTGAATATTTTTTAATTAACACAATAATTTTAAAAAGGTAAAAAATTAAAATAAACTTTAAAAAAATGATTGCCAGGCGTAGGGCGGGGAAATTATAAAATTAGTATGCATGCATGGTGTGCTCTGTTTGTTTAAGCTGTTTGGCTTGGGTGAGGAAAGGAAATTATCAAATGAGTATTTATGGTATATTCGTTTAGGCTATTAGCTCATTCAGGCAACGCGCGTGGTTGTTTTCTCTATTATTTTCTATATTTAGAAATTTCTATGGTAGAAATTTTTATGCAAGTGTTCCTCTATTATTATTATTTATATTATTGAACTCTCATTTAAATTACAAACATATAAGCAATATTGTATTTATAATTATTGAATACAATATTAGTGTATTAGCTACTATATACACCGAAGAAGCAATACCATGCATATTAGAGCTTTTTTTTTGTATGACTATAAAGAGAAGATTTAATAATATCAATTTCGGGTTTTTAATACTTTTATTTTTATATAATTTATTATACACAGTGCAAAGTACTATATGAAATTTATTTATGATAATGCTCATAAATTAAAAAAGTTAAACTGTTGAAGGATGAAACTTTTTTATTAAAAATATTAATAATCTCATAAAAGTATTATGAATAGAGATCGATGGCATGATATCATATTATTGTTCAGAGTATAACTATAAACAATAATTAATATTGTATAATCTTTAAATTATTTATATTTAATTTAAAAAATATAATAATGTGATATTTGAATTTAAAATATAAGTATCCATGCATCAAATAATATATTTAAACTATAAAGTATTTGATTAATAGCATAAAAATTTTAAATAGTGGTTCAAAAATTGAATCTATATCATAAATCACATTCATATAAAATTTAAAAGATTTGTTTATATTAACAATGTGATCGACAAAACGACTTCGTAAAAGTGTGAGCATGAGTTGAAATCGATGAAATATATTTTACCGTGCATCGCACGGGTACAATACTAGTAAGAACTAATAATCTAACTCGAATCTCGATTTCACTAGGCAATTATAAAAAATAAAAAATAAATTAGAACACATGCAAATTTTTTTGATTTCATTATTGGATGATGAAGGAATTCTTAATCAGATTTCTAAAACTATAAGAACTCATTGAGGTGCAATTTCACTTTAAAAAGTATATGACTAATGCTTATTTTTTGTTGGAAAAATTTATAGAGTTATAGATTTATCCCATATATGAGTTGGTATCATACAATAAATAAAACAAAATTTTATAAATAAATTTTATAGTATGAAATTTATGCCACAAAATTTACTTATTATACTTTTAATAATTATATTTATTAATATCATATATATTTTACATTGTGCTATCCATAGACATATTTTACAGTAATAAATTATAATAAAGCTGTCGGTGTTCTACCCAAAGAATAAAAATATAATATTAAAATGATATTTCAAATTTTTCAAAAACAAAATCAAGGAGATCAAAAGGAAACTAGATATATTATTAATTTCACAATAAATAATATCAAACATCATATTAATAATAAAAACAATAATGATTTGTATTAATCCCAACACCCCTCCCCCCAAATATAAAATAAAAAAGAAATCACTCATAAGCAGAAGAAAAACACCAATCTCTCTCACATCAATTCTAATAAAAACTACCAACTCTATACATTTTCTATGCTAATGAAAACATTAATTTAAAAAAAAAAAAAATGGCTCCCCTTTATATTCTTTAACTCTATATGAACTTCCCCTTTGAGAAGTCTGATCATGAACAGACAAATACAAGATGTTTTCACCTCGGACCAGAGAGTTCTATGGCTTGAGCAAGAACAGAAGAGTCATCGGTCAAGTCCGAATATCGTTCAGACGAGGAGAGCTCTTGTGTCCTGAACTTGTGTGCTTCCAATCTCTGAGATGCTTCCCATCTCTCGGCTAGTCCATCGCCTTCAAGCATACGAACCACTTCAGACATCTTCGGCCTCAGCCCCGGAAGATATTGAGTGGACAAGAGTGCAACTTGGACAATCTCCTCTAGCTCGATTCTATCATAATTGTTTTTCAAATCTTTATCAACAATATCTTCCAACTTCCTCTCTTGATGGAGTTTCTTAACCTGAAACATAGTTTAAGGTAATACATTATGCTGTAATGAGGTGCAAAATCAACACTAAAAGTATTATCAATAAGAAGTACTTGTAATGCTCACCCAGTCAAGGACTGCCCCCTTCTGATTGGATGATTTGCCAAACTGCAATGCTCTCTGTCCAGTGATTAACTCAAGAAGAAGAATCCCAAATCCAAAGACATCTGTTTTCTCAGAGGATTGTCCGGTTGATAGATATTCGGGAGCAATATGTCCCACTGTGCCACGTACAGCAGTCGTAACGTGTGAATCCTGATGATCCAAAAGCTTTGCCAACCCGAAGTCACCCACCACCGCCTCACAATAGTCATCAAGAAGTATGTTTGCCGCCTTCACGTCCCTATGAATTATCTTCGGATCACATTGCTCGTGCAGATACAACAGCCCCCTCGCTGCCCCTAAAGCAATTCGCTTTCTCGTACCCCAGTCCAGCACCGGTTTTGCTGTTCAACCAACGTACATCCCACATTATACATTGATCAAGATTCACTAAAGTTGCATGAATCTTGGTTCACTAAAGTTTTTAGTGAACTTGGTTATGCTATTTAGTATACAAAGTATTACCTCTATAATAAAAGATATTACTTTAAAAAAAAAAAAGAGCTCGTGTGAATCTGGTTCACAGGAGACCTATTTATGGGCGATTTATAGTACCTTTAAGACGAGAAGCAACACTTCCATTTGACATGTAGGGGTAAACCAAGAGCTTCTCAGTAGACGTCATGCAAAACCCGTAGAGTCGTAGGAGGTTGCGATGAACAGCTAAGCTGATCATCTCGACTTCTGTTTGGAATTGTCGTTCCCCACCAGCTGTGCTACCGTCTTTCAGTCTCTTCACAGCCACGGCTGTGCCGTCTGGGAGATACCCCTTGTACACGTTTCCAAACCCCCCTTTTCCCAATATGTTTTTACTGCTAAAATTGTTGGTAGAAACCTGCAATTCTCTCAAATGAAACCTTCTCAAGTTTCCAAGTGACACCTCCTCATGTTGACGATCTGGCATTGAATGTGCCCGCATACATAACATCAGTTCAAGATCTAACAAACCTTAATAAGAATCCAAATTTCAAATATTTGATTCTAACCATGGACATCGAAGAACTTTTGAGGCCTATATCTCTGCCTTCTCCACAAAAACAGCCCGAGTGCAATAACAAGTAGACATATGCTACCAAGGCTCGTCCCGATTGCAAGGGAAAGCTTGTGATATTTTGACTTTGAAGAAGTAGCAGCAACTAATGCAAGAACAAACATTGATAAACTGAACAAGAAATTACTTAAACTAGCATAGAACTAAGAAATGTTAGATGTTTTATCATACTTTGAGAAGTGTTCAATGTCATGGACATTGGCATCAACGTTATGCTGCCCGTACATTGTGGCTCACGGCCCGTTTCACATATTAACGGGTTCCCAAGAACACTGCATAATAGTAAACTCTCTAAGTTTCATAATTACAACATTAAAAAGGACACACACGGCATTCAAGATCGGTTGGCATCTTACTTGAATGTCTTGGAAGGGAATCTAGGCACGGGACCACTCAAATTGTTGTAAGATAAGTCCCTGGAATCAAACACACAACAAAATTAAGACACACATAATAGAAAATTTGCAGACAAATGCAAGAAGAACAGGAAAATTTACAGTAGAGAAAGCTGAGTCATGTTGGCAAGTGACATGGGAATCTCTCCTGAAAGACTGTTATTGTTGAGCCTCCTGATATAGTAAAATAAATTAGCCTTAAAGATTAAAAGGCCTAAAACAACTCAACTTTAATTTTCAAAATCGAACCTCAATTCTTACATGTATTTGAGACTCTTCAAGAGTCCTAAAGAAGGAGGAATTATGCCATTAAAGGCATTATTCGAAAGATCGAGTGTTTGAAGCTTAGGCAGCCTCCCAAGTTCACCTGGTATTGATCCAGTTATGTTGTTATTCTGCAACAATCTGCAGAGATTTCATCCCATTTTCATCAAAAACATATTTTCTAACAAATTATATATGGAAATTTGTCTGAACAACACTTACATTATCTGAAGATTAGTTAAATTTCCAATGCTTGGAGATAGAGTTCCTGATAAATTCTGACTAGGGCTCCCTCTGCATAACACAGTCTAATAACCTAATTAACATAATAATTCCTGCTAAACCCTCAAAAATATTGGGAAAAATTTAAAAAAAAAAATTGAAATTAATTAATTGGGCAAGAGGCTTACAGGCCAATAACAAGATTCTGAGAAGAACAAGTGACCATAGTCCAACTACATGGGTCAACTGCATCCCCATCCCAATTATCAAGAACACCATGAGGATCCCTCAATCCAGATTTTATGGCCATCAAAGCTTGCACTAATTACAGAAAGAACCCCACATCAAGATTTTAACTTGCATAAGATGAGAGTGCAACCCTCCAAAGCATCAAGAAACAGATGAAGAATCGCTTGTACCTTCAAAGTTTACACCTTTAGGGGAAAGCAGAGCATTTGCAGAGCTACAAAAGCAGAGAAATATGATGGCCCAGAATGCAGATTCCATGTCTCCCCTCATTTCCATTGATGAAAAAATATCTGATAATCTATTGGTAGCGATGAAGAAGGTAGTCTAAATCTTCATTTGAAAACAGAGTTGTGCTGGAAATTTCATTTTTGATGGGTGCTCACTGATTTGTGCTGTATAAAGCAAGAGTAGCATGCTGTCACGGGTCAGGAGCTTGTCAAGAAAAATAATATTTTACTGCGTAAAAGTTCACCTAAATAGTAGAATGGGATAAATTTTATTTAAATGATTGTCTTGTTTTCTTAAAAGAAACAAAAATAATTCACACCTACTTTAGTAAATAGTCGAGAATACCCTGAATTATTAGAGCTTGATTTGGTAAGAGTACATTAACGTCAGTCACTCAAATTAAATTAACTGATTTTTTTTTTGGAGCTGGAAGTGCAGTGACAGTGAACTTGTAATTCATAATATTAAACTTATTTTATCTCACTAAAATTTGATTAAGGGAACACACCTTTTAAAAAAAAATATAAGGAGTAATGTTTCAAAAGGTATAGTAAAAAAAGTGATGACAATTTTTTTATCAGCAAAAACTAAACATTTTATTAATCACATTGCACAAATAATACACATTTTCTTATATATTTTACCGACTAAAGTCAAGAACATTCGCTCAATATTACAAATTTTATATCATTCTCTAGCACTCTATTATATGCCTCAAATTTAATTCTCAGTCCTGAAAATTCGATGTCCATATGTGAGTTAAGTGTATTGCTACCCAACTTCATAATCGTACTTTTATCTCGATCAACATCTTCTCTGTTGACCATTGCTCATTCCAACAAAAAAAAAAAGATACATTTAAAAAAGATACGACAATTCTTATAAAAATATGTAAATATGGTGAGTGTATGATTTATAAGAATATTTTATTTTTTGGTGTGCAAATGATTGTGGGACGGGAGTGGTATTTTCTTTAACTTATTTTTCATACTTTGATAAATATTATTCTCTCCGTTCCAACTCTACTTTTACACTTATCTTATTTAAACATCTCAACTCTACCTTCTCATGTCTAAATAGGAACTAATATACACTAACAAAAGTTAATAAAATATATATTTTTATTTTATTTTACACTCATATACTCTATTTTACTTGATTCGTGTGTCATCTCTAAATGTGAAAGTAATTTTGGAATGGAGGGAGTACATAAATATCTAATCAAAGTTTAATTAAAGCTGATAGGTTATGTTTGTTAATGATGAATAAATTAGATAAATTCAACCAAACTCAGTTTGATTGATTACAATTAATCCTACACACTTTATCCATATATATAATTTAATTTCTAAAAGGATATTCATGTTTTAGAGGAGGTTAATTGGCCAGACAAAATAAATCCAATTGTAGATTCATGGGCCAGTTAGTGACTTGGTAGCCATTCTATTGCATGGAAAAGCGCAACTCTTGGGGAGTAAGTACAACATAATCTTGTCATTATCCTTGTTAACTTTATGTAATGATAATAGTATTAATTTTTTCACCTCGATCGGATGAATAATTAATTTCATATATATGTACGTATGTATGTATGTATGTATATATTGAATGTAATAATATATATGGGAAAGGACATGAGGGAATCCAACATTCCCTGGGTTTGGCCATTCAATAAAATCCTAAATAATTAATATTTTTCTATAAAAGAATTTGAGAATCTCGATAAAAGTGGGTGGAGATTGATAATGGTTTTGGTCACCTTCCCATTGCCATTATCCATTACACAAGAATTAATTCTTGCATGCCCTTAATTCATGCATCATTACTTTCGTGGTAAAAAGAGTTGCAACATCATTTGCGTGACCACCTTTCATCAGTCAAATGAACTTTCCATGCCCATAAAAACTGATTTAATTTCCAAATTAAAGAAAAAGTGATTATCAATTGTAGTGATACATATTAATGTTCTCCTTTCTAAATGAACTTGTCCTACTTTCCTAAAATAACATAAACCTTTGCCCTTAAAATTGCATAAATTATACTCCCTCCGTCCCTGATACTTATTCCCATTTGTATGGGCATGAGTTTTAATAAAAGTGAGATAAAGTGAGGATAAAGTGGAATAATTGTGAGGTCCACCAGAGAATAAAGTGATTGTTTGTGAGTGTGATAATAAAATAATATTTTCTAAAAGAGGAATGTGAATAAATTTGTGGGACGGACGAAAATGGAAAGTGAGAATAAATTTGTGGGACGGAGGGAGTACATTTTATTTATTTATTTATTTGTGTGTTTAAAATTTTGCAAGTTTCATTTGGGATCCATATGAATTTAGTTGTTAATTTTGCATGTTACAAGACCAACAAAAGAGCCTTTCATATATGTTACTTGATTCGTGCGTATAATTTTTAGTTTATAGATATGGGAATTTTTTTGAAGTATAAATAGAGTTCAATAGCTTTAAAAAAATGCTTCTATACAATTTTATTAAGTTTACAAATAATGCACTAAATATGATTTGAGATGGTCGAGGATAAAAATTTGGTTATTCGAATTTCGTACTTTTTCAATTAGTACATATGTATATAGTACTCTGCAATGTTGATACCAATATCATACCAAATCTTTCATTTACATTTTTTATTAATTAATAAAAAGTTTGATAAAAATTTGTATGAACTCAAGTTTATAATTTTATTAATTATTACTATTACGTGTATACACTATTACTATTAAAAAATCTAGTATATTTTTATAATAATAATATTATATTATGAATAAATAGTGATAGTGATCATACATAACAGTGGTACGAGTTCATATGAACTCGAGCTCACAAGAAACATGCTCTATAAAATTACACCGTATCGTTGATGCGATTGGAACTCAGATTTAATTATAAAAAAAATAAACCAGTCTAATTCTTATATTCTTTTTTCGCTAACTACTAAAGAAAGCAATCGAAAAGTATATATTAATTCTATGTGATGAAAAATATCAAACTCGTATGACGAAAAGTATTTATGCATAATTAAAACAATTAATAAATATATACATATATAAAATCATAATAATAGGTGATATTTATATTGAATGAATGAAATATTAAATGGAAGGGATCCAAATAGAAAAGGCGCACGTGAATTACAAAAAAAAAAAAATGGAGCTTTAAAAAAAAAAAAAAGTGGCAAGCTCCACGCCTCAGCATCTCTTTTATTAGAAATGATGAAGGTGTGTAGTGTAGAATTAATATTATACTCCCTCTGTCCACAATAAATAGTCCACGTTGTTTTAAATGGTCGTCTACAATAAATGATCTACTTACCTAAAATGGAAAATTTATCATCATTATTTTCATTTTTTATACACATATATTCACTTTTACACATCACATCAAGTACTTTTTTAATAATTAAATATTTTTTTATACTAATACACTCACTTTTACACATCAATATCTATTTTTCTTAATTTTCATGGACGGAGGGAGTATTAATGCTTAGATTCAGCCCCCCATTGGGAGGGCGTGAGCGTCTACCTCTATGATTATAGGAGACATATATGTTTCTTCTTTTTCTCTTTTTCTTTCATTTTTTTCTGCTTTTTCTTATATAAAAGATTACTACTTTAATGGGAGCATGGGACAGTGGAATTGATGAGGAGCAACAAAAGACTCTTTAATTATTCTTTTTACTTAAAAAAGGGTTCCTCCATTTCTTGTATTTTTCATTGTATAAGATTCATCATGACCTGTCTATTATTTCTCTATTAACATTTAATTACGACTTACGATATATTTTTTATATTCAAATGTTTGTGTATGCGTGCAGGTATCTAATCATCTTGTGAAACAATTCTTTTTTTTAAAATAATTTTTTATTATCTTAAAAAAATGATTATATTTATAAATTGGTTCATAATATATGTAAGAAATATTATTTTTTTCCTCCTGTCTTTATAAATCAATTTCACCATAATAATATTAATTATTTTAATTAAAAAAATTACAATCAAATTAATGTATTATTTTAAAAAAATTAACTAATATTGTGAAAACATACACTAAGAATACAATAAATTAACTTCATTTATTATCACAATGAAATTGCAATGTGTATCTTATCCTTCCGCTCTTTCACCAAGTATGACGAATCAACAAGTTGTATTAAAATTGTTGGAAAATAATGTTGATCCATACATAAGGCCTTAATTTGTTTCCGCTTTATCCACAAATACTGAGAAATAATATGATATATATATATATGCGTTTGTTGTAATATTTTATATTTACATGGATTAGAGTACTCTAGTAAGAATTTTTCTTTGTCCAATTAAAAAAAATAAAAAATCAACTTATGCATCAATTTCTGTCGCATCATTTATCATTTTCAGAGTTCTATCGTTTAATTCATCTAAAATATTAAATATTTCACCATTGAATGTATCAAAACTAAACATTACATCATGAATGAGATTTTTCTTACCACAAAAAAAAAAAAGGCGACCAATAAAATAGATACAAATGACTGAGAATCATCTCTCAAACTGCAGTTGGCCTTTAGTTGAATGAGAAAAGACCTTGATTTTTACAAGAAATAAGACAAGCATTTTTTTAGTTATTCATTTATTATTTAAAAAAAAAACAAAAACCAAACCCGATGATTGATCAACAATAACCCCAACATAACATCTTTTTCCGGTACATTATTAAAAGCAAATACAATTGCAAAAAAAAATAAAAAAATCTGGTGGATTTAAGCTTTACTAGAATAATTAAAAGATATTTAGTGAAAAACCTAGGACAAACATATGGGTCAAATGAAGAGAATGGAAACAACAAAATGGAAGCCAATTTGATTTATTGGTGTAAAAGAAAGAATTGACCAAACAGGAAAAAGAAACAAGGCGCTATAAATGTGAAAATGACAAAAATATCCAGTGATTAGGGCTGATGAATTGAATACAGCTGGGCATTATTGTCCCTTTCCCTCTTAATATCCCAACACAAAGCATATATACATACATACATATATTAGCTATGATAGTGGAATGATGCTTTGGGACCACATCTTCCAAATTAGTGAATCCAAGGGATATATATGCTAATGCTAGTGAAAATTCTTTTTTAAGTCCACCAGGTTAAGGGTTAGCAAATGGAGGCCCGTAAATTTGCGGACTGACAATTTAAGAACCGCAATTTTTTATCTTGTCAAATTAAGGACCGCAGCTTTTTAACTTAACAATTTAAGGACCGTAGCTTTTTAACTTGGTAAATTAAAGACAAAATTGAGCCCCTATGAACTCCAATTGCGCTGAATTTGCACGAGATTGACACTTAATTTCCACGTCCCACGTGTAGAATTAAGCTCGAAATCGTCCATCACGTGCCAATCTCGTGCAATTTCAGCCTAACTGGAGCTCATACGGGCCACTTTTGTCCTTAATTTGCCAAGTTAAAAAGCTGTTGTCCTTAAATTGTCAAGTTAAAAAGTTGTGGTCCTTAATTTGCCAAATTAAAAAGTTGCGGTCCTTAAATTGCCAGCCCGCAAACTTAAGGTCCTCCTTTTGCTAAACCCCCTAACCTGTTGGCCTTAAAAATAATTTTTCCCGCTAATGCTATACTACTACATCCATATTTCTTTTTCCGTCATACAAAACACTGAAATTCTATTATTTGTTAACGATTTATTACATATAGGGTTCATTTGGTTTGTAAGATAAAATTATCTATCCGTCGAACCAAATGAGCCCATAGTGGATTAAATTGCTAAATAGTGCTCATGCTAAAGTTAATTTCCATTTAATACTTAAAGTGTGCAACACAGTACATAAATATTGTAAACAGACCAAACTATTCTCTTTGTAAATTTACAGTCTTTTTTCCACATATTTGGCATCGAAATATCAGGGTGTGTATTTGTATTTCTTCTTCTTCTTCCATGATTATCGAATTAAATGATAATGCAATCCTTAGTATATATATAAAAGTGTATGCTACGGAAAACTTAAAATAAAAAACGACGCTGAATGTGGGATGTAATGTGATCACACCACGTCCAACATTTAATAAAAACACAGAATAGAGTGCGGTGGAAGTAATGAACACAAAATAAAAATTTCACAAGTTATATGAACTTATGAGTGCCTCAGGACAGAAACATTCAATATGAAATTGTGAATTACAAGCAGGGACGGATTTACATAGAAGTAAGGCATGACAAATGTCCTGCCTCAATATTTTTATTATTATATTTTTAATTATTATGTGTTTAATTATAAAAAATTAAATATATTAATTATTATGTACATACTTTTGTTTATTAGACCTTTTAAATTAGAATTTAGTCAACAAATTTTCTAGATAATTTTTTATTTATAAATTATATTGTTAACGAAATTACTCACAATTCAGAATCTAACAAGCTCAATAATCAATATATATTATTACGGTTTAGATATTATATTAACTATCAATTGTTTTCTAATGGCATAATGTAGTAAAAGGTCCTCTAAAGTATTAATCTTTGTTTCTAAAGATTTCTAAGTTATTTAATAAAAAGACTTCTTAGCTATTTAAGAAATTATTTTTTATTTTAAAATCCTTATATAATCCTTGTCTCATAAACTTCTGGCTATGAAAACTTATGCTGAGTCCATTTCATATTTTACTTTTAAAATATGATGAATTTCAATGCTATTATATTCATTACATATAAAATTAAATTTTAATAAAGTATTCGTTTATAATGACCTGTAAAATTATTTTAGCATTTTTATGGTATGTATAGAGAATACAAAAAAAAAAATTTAAATTTGTGCCTTGGTTGGATAAAATTTCTGCGTAAAAAATACTAAGCATAAGGATATTAACTATTAAGATAGACTGAACAAGTATATGAAAAAAAAACCAACAAGTGAAAATAGTTTCAGAAAATAGATATTCTCTCATATATAACCACACATTCAATCACATACTCATTCTCTCAAAGTCTGGCTTCAACGATCCCATCATATGTATTTATAGATAGTATATGTTCTCACATTCATCATATGTTCTTCATCTTCAATGTTGAAAGTGTCTATGCTATGGAAAATTTAAAATAAAAATGACAGAAATTGGATGTGGGGTGTAATGTGATCACACCACGTCCAACGTCAGATAAAAACATAGCAGAAAAAATAAAACAACAACGGATAAATTTTCACAAGTTATATGAAATAACTTGTGAATGTCTCATGGCAAAACTTATTCACTATTTGAATGTGAATTACAATGAGTCCTTTGAAACTAATGAAATTTAGCTTAAGGACATTAAAACAAATTGAGTTGTAAAAGAAGAACGATGTAAACTATTATCAAAACTCAGTTAAATAACAAGTATAATTTTGCTCTCTCTCAATCTCAACTGTCTCGATTGTGTATGATGTATATCTTCTTCAATAATCATATTGACTCTTTTATAGGCTCACAAAATATCCCA
Source organism: Prunella vulgaris (assembly GCA_026898435.1). Lineage (NCBI taxonomy): Eukaryota > Viridiplantae > Streptophyta > Magnoliopsida > Lamiales > Lamiaceae > Prunella > Prunella vulgaris. The sequence goes on from JAPKLY010000322.1 coordinate 121,757, forward strand.
CATTCATGTCACGTTCTCCACTCTTCAAGTAATATAATGTTCTCCACTTCTCCAAGTTTTGATCGTGTAGCTTAAGAATAGGAATAATGACCAAGTCCATTTTCTTCTAACTCCTCCTAAAATATCTAACAAAAAATATCCTATTTAAAAAAAACTTAGTCAAATCTTTTCTAATTTGTAAATAATATACAAATAAGATAAAAAGAAAATAATTTTAAAGGAAAAAAAAATATGGAGAACACCAACCATCTTGTGAGAAAAGAAATAGCCTAACACGCTGTGATTTGAAAAAGTGGAGATGAGTAACAGTAACCAAGTGAAGATTTTTTTAAAAAAATCTAAAATAAATAATTCTACCAATGTAAACAATTAGGACTTAGAACAATACCCGAGACAATATACAAATATATTCAAGAACACAATGTGAATAAAAGAGAAAAGAAGAAAAAAATTAACTCATAGTAACTAATAATACTCCTTGATACAATTTAAACCACATGAAAAAAATAATCACAATTCTCAATCAAACATATAGAAAATAAGATAAGGTAGTCTCCCACGGAATAAAATATCACTCAACACTCGTGTGTATACTCAACTCAATTCCTAATGAGTAGATCTTCCATAAGCTTGCATCTTTTCTAATTATCAACCGTTTAGAACACACACTTGACAAAAATCAAAAGGTCTTATAAGGGTTGTAATGGGGCTTTGGTTAAAGGTGATAATTTTTTTGGAAAAGTAGCGAAAAATACTATGATCCAAATAAAGACATGAAACATCAATGTAGATACTCTTTATTGAACCTGAATGTTGTTCCAAAAATAAATGTAATCACCATTTCTTTCATTTTTTTTTGAGTCTACATAATACTCATTCACCTCATTTCAACACTTATAAAATTATTCAATCCCCTTTTTTATCCTTTTTTTTAATCCTTTTTTTTAGGATTCTATCAATATACCACCATCAAATATACTTCAATCCTTTCTTTTTTTCTCACAATATTTTCCCAAAAAATAGTTTACTTGATACTCTAAATGGACCACAGTAGGGTAAAGACATGTCATTTGGATATAGAGCTCAATATTTGGAGAAAAATAATAATAATAAAGTTTAGGCTCAAAGTGACAACTAGAGATATTAAAATGTTAGGTGGGAAAACATTATGGATAAAGTGGCTTATAACCAAAAAATTTCCCAAATCATTTTAATGTCAGTGTGCACAATACAGTTTAAAAAAGAATCAAACAAGTTCTAGAGATACTAAACAAAGGAAGAGAGAACACTAAAAAAAGAACAATATAACTGTTAAAAGTGAGCAATTTTAAAAGGCTCAAATCTCACGGGTGTTATAGACTACCACACTTATCAACTACATAAATGATATTGAGATCAAGATAAAATTTTCACATGCAGCAGATGAATCAATCATATTATCAGAAACCACAGTCAAATGCAAATGTTTCTTAGAATGTGATCAAATGAGGGGCAACATTTGCTACAGTCAGCATAATCAAACAAGGCAAAGGCCGAGAGATTTCTTCAAACTTGAGAATCTCTCATTATCTAGTGCTTTTGTAAAAATATCTGCAAGTTGATGTAGAGTATCAACATGCTCAATTTTAATCAACTGTTTTTCAACCAAATCTCTCAAAAAATGGTGACGAATATTAATGTGTTTTGTATGTGAATGTTGAACAGGATTATTGGATATATTATTCGCACTCAAATTATCACAGTACATAATCAAGGTATTTCTTTCAAGACCATAATCATCTAGCATATGTTGAAGCCAAATTAATTGTGAACAACAACTCCCGGCTGCCACATATTCTGATTCAGCAGTAGAAAGTGATACACAATTCTGCTTCTTACTATACCACGGGACGAAATTGTTACCCAAATAAACACAAACTCCACTAGTACTTTTACGATCATACAAATGGACAAGCTGAAAACAGTGAGATGTACCTGAATGTTGCTCGTCATGGTGGACAACATTATGTGGAACATGAGTCTGTTTACCTTTAAGACAGTCTTCACACAACACCTTACCTTTTTTATCAAGTTTAGGAAGTCCTTTTACCTCATCAAATTTTTTTAATTTTTCTAGGTTGCGATAGTTAACATGTCCCAACTTTTGGTGCCACAAAGTTGTATCATCCAGTCGCACTTTATTGCACATCTTTTGTTCACCAATTAGGTAGCAATTATCACTTGACCTTTTTCCTGTAATGACACAATTGTTATAATTATAAAAAACTTTGCAAGAATTTTTGTTAAACTTGACCTCAAAATCATCATCGCATAGTTGGCTTATGCTAATTAAATTAGTCATAAGACTATCAACATGCAAAACATTCCTTAATGAAGGAAATCCGGGAACGTCCAGTGTTCATTTGCCAACAATCTTTCCTTTAGAGCCACCGTCGTAAGTCACAATACCACCACGAATAAATTCGTAGTCTTTTAAAAATTCTTTGGTGTCCGTGATGTGATGTGAACACCCACTATCAAAGTACCAAGACCCTGTAATGTTAGTCTTTAAGGCAGTGTAAACTACATTGCATTTTACATCAGATTTTGGCATCCAAATTTTCTTATAGACAATTTTCTTTTTCTGGGATGAGAAGTTACCGTCGATGTTGGGCAACATGGTAGGCAACATCTGTTCCCTGAACATATTTTGAAGTTTAAAACAAAAATGTTTGATATGTCCAGGTGCAAAATAATAGTGATACACATATTTTTGTTTCCTAGACTTATTCAGTGGCGGCTTAACAACTTCATTACCTTTTTCTTTAATAAAAACAACTTCATCCTTATTTTCAAAAATATTTGAACAAATATTGTCTAAAGAATTTTGAAATCCAAGACCTGATGTATTAGACTTACCCAAGTTAAGTACCTCATTTAATTTTGAAGTGCCAGTGTTGAGTTCGGTAAAAGTAGCCTCAACAAGATCAAACTTGGACCGTACTTTACTCAATTCAACATCCTTTTTTGTAAGAAAAACTTATAACCTTGTGACGGGACTTCTTAACTCTTCATTTTCACTAGACATCTTTTCTACCTTCAAAGCTTGTTTCTTCCATTCCTTTAGTAAAGCTTTATAGAGACCCTGCAACTCCATGATGATTGAATCTTTGTCCATTTCATCCTCCTCTTGAAACTCTGCTTCATTAATAGACCCATGAAAACAATTTAATTTAGAAACACCGAAGCAGTTAAACCTGCTGAATGTTGACAACGATGTGATCACATCGGGGTCAATATCATCACAATCGGACAGAGATGGTTGATTCATTGTAGCCAACATCATCTTTTGGCTAGATTCTTGATTTTCCTCCTCTACATCCTCCTCATCATCACTGAGAGACACCCACAAATTCTTACCATATTTTCTCAAGATATTTGCGCATTCATTCGCGTAGTGACCCCAACCTGAACATGCATGACATTGGATGGACTCGAGTTGCTTGGGATCAAATTTATTTCGATCAGAAGCAGTCCTTCTCAATGTATTTTCTTTTTTATTTTGAGGAAAGGTTTGTTTTGGCATTTGACCAACAACACTAGTTTGTTTCTTTTTAGACTTTAATTGCACATTCTCTCTGTTAAACTTTCTCACCATTGAATTATATTTGCGAGTGATCAAAGCAACATCAACTTCTTCACTAATTTCCTCAAAAGTTTCATCCTCTTCATCAGTTTTATCCTCCGAGGATTGAGCTTGAGAAGCTGCATTCTTGCCTTTGTAAGCTTCTCTCTGATTAGAGAGATTCATTTCAAAAGTTTTAAGAATACTCATCAAGGTGTTGAGATCCATGGTAGCAAGATTATGAGCTTCCTCAATAGAGGAAACTATTATATTAAATTTTTTAGGAAGAGAACGAAGAGCTTTAGAAACAAGTTGTTTGTTGGTCATTCGCTCACCAAACAATTGACATTCATTTGAGATATCAATTAATTTTTCAAAATAAGATGAAATATCATCATTTTCTTCCATTCTCAAACGTTCAAATTTACTCATCAGCATACGAAGCTTCGTTTCTCGGACACTTGCATTACCCTCACAAATGATTTTGAAGGGTATCCCATTCATGTCACGTTCTCCACTCTTCAAGTAATGTTCTCCACTTCTCCAAGTTTTGATTGTGTAGCTTAAGAATAGGAATAATGACTAAGTCCATTTTCTTCTAACTCCTCCTAAAATATCTAACAAAAAATATCATATTTAAAAAAAACAAAACTTAGTCAAATCTTTTCTCCTGCACAAATAAATTAAAATAGAAATATCATAATCTTAATTAATTAAATGTGAATAAAGGCAAAATAATAAAAATAAAGTAATTATTAGAATTTAAAATTTAAACTCTAACAAATGTTATGAGAATTCTACATGCCGCGTTCTTATCTTTCTCCACCTTAACAACAATGACCAAGTCTACTTTTGTAACTTCTATAAAAAATATCTAAAACATATCCCATTTTAAAAATTATGACTTAGTCAAATATTTTTTCCTGTACAAAATAAATCATAACAAAAATTCACGTAAAAATATCCTAATTTAATTGATTAATGCGAATAAGGGCAAAAAATAAAAGAAAATAAATATTAGAATTTAAAATTTAAACTCCACCAGTCTTCCCCTTTTTGTATTTCTTCACAAAACTCATCATGATTTTTGTGATAAAAAAATTAAATTGCAATAAAAACATAAAGGAACTCCCCTTGGGAAAAAAAAAACTAACACTTATAGTAACTTATAATGTTTTTTGAAACAATTCAAACCACACGGAAAAAATCAAACACAAATTCTCAATCGAAAATATAATATATAAGATAAGGTAGTCCCTCACGGAATAAACCACTCAATTCTCAAGTGCATAGAATTGGTACATGTATCACTCAACTCAATTTCTAATGAGAAGATTTTCCATAAGTTTGTATCTTTTCTAATTTTGAATCATTTAGAGCACACACTAAACAAAAATCAAAAGATCTTACAAAGGATAGTAATGAGGTTTTAGACAAAGTTGTGAATATATTTTGAAGAGTAGTTAAAAACCATGATCCAAATATAATCATGAAGCATCAATATAGACAAACTTTATTAGACTGAATGTTGTCTTCAGTGACCTTACATGTGGGACAACATTTTGTCCAAAAAACAACTTCAATCTCCGTTTCTTTCAATTTTTGAGTCTACACAATACTCATGCACTTCCTTTTTATTCTTTTATCTCTAATCACTTTACTTGTACTACATTTAACTTATGTGCAATTTTCTTATGAAATTTTTATTGATGAATGGAGAGGTGATGCAATATTGAAGGAGATCAATATTAGTTAATTTAGATATTTATGCTTAATTAGGAGATTTATTTTGATTTTACTAGTATTTATATATATTTTTATTTCCAAGTTTATTTAATTACAAATTGATAGGTTCTACTATATTCTTATGTTATGAAGGAATTGAATTGATTATTGAAATTAAGAGTGTTTTTTTTATCGTATTTATTTATTCTTCTATCCGTATCCTAAAAATAAATAAATTTACAATTATAATCATAAAATTGTAATTATTTAACATTCTAAAATTAAAATAACAAATCGCTTTTTAATTATATCGCTTTTTCGCCACACCAACAGCACTTCAATTTATCTGCCTAAAGAAAACCAATAGCCAAGGCCACATGGGAGGCACAAACAAATAAGATGGTCCTACATTATCTGTGATGAACGACACGAAATCATATATACTATACCACATCCATTTTTAAGACCCCTCCTTTTTCCCCTTTCGCCTACTATATTCACCCAATTTATAACTTTCAACAAATTTATCAATCTTCAAAATTAAAATTTCATTAACTTCAAAATTTGGTCTCCTATTACCCAAATATACATAATTATATGTGTTGTTAATTCATATATGATGTGATATTAGTTCATAAGCAGTGTTTTATGTCATTTATACCTAAAATGATGAAATCTCAAAATATTTAAAATAAATTATTGTTCACTGTAAAATTTACTGTCTATCGTTCACATAATACTTTGTCTTAATTCATAATTATCAACCCCATCTTTTGTGTCCAAATTTTCATGAATAGTTGTTGCTGCAGCCAACACAAAGAGACATTGAATAATGTTTGCCCAAGCATCAAAAACATGAAATACAACCATAAACATGTCAATTAAATTTGATAGGGGAAGTTATAATTAGTTAAACACCCATCTTTAAAAAATAAAAAATAATTCTTCAACTCACACACAAATACCCCCAGGCCAGTCCCCCACACAGCGATGAGAAAACCGAATTGTGTCGGTGTGCAGGCAATACATCCAAGAAGCGTGCTTCAAATTTCTCCAACTTCTGGTCCCCCCTTTATTTATTTTTGAATTCACATTTTAGAGAGAGAGAGAGAGAGAGAGAAGCACTCCCGGAGTAATAGCTACTGATCATCATCACGGCTTGATTGCATTTTGTCATTTTGACAACACATGCATACATGTCATCTTCTATCTACTACAATTAACTCTGGTCACCAAAACTGTAGTAACAAATAACAGAATGTGTCAAACACAACACTCCAACTCTGCTCATCAGAGCCCTCTGTTCTGTACTAATCCAGAGAGAGAGAGAGAGAGAGAATAATAAAAAAGATTGTGTGTCGTTTAGACTTAGAGAGAGAGAGAGAGAGAGAGAGAGATGATGTGTGGGAAGAAAGAAAGGTACTTGATATGGGATTGTTGGGTCAGCATCATCGCGTTTTGCTTATGGCAGCGTCTCTCTCATTCATCCATCCTGCCATGACGTTGATGATAGATAGATGCATCTTCATCCATGGGTCCTTTTCTCTTCTCTATTTGCAACCAAACACAAGAGGGACAAACCATGCATGTATACAACTTGTTTTATTTATCATTTGAGCATTAAGAGTTTAGGGGCGTCTATAATATTAAAATAAGTTGAGATACGAAATAAATTATTGGTTGATGAATGGTATATGACTACGGCATGTTTGCAATCTATAGTGGAACTGAAAAAAGTGATATTAGGTAATTTTAGTAGCAAAATAAAAAATAAAGAGTGTTTTAAATTTAAGTGATTTTAAAAAATAATTAAGAAAAATGTGTTTGCAAATGAAGTACTTTTAAAAAGGCTATTGAGTATTATTTTTTGGGAACTGTGTAGAAGTGCTTAAGTGGAAGCTAGAAGTTAAAAATTGTTGCTTGACCAAAAGTGGTAATAAACACTTACAATAATAGTTGAAAACACGTTTTAAGTGTTTTTAAAAAAAAAAAAAAAAAATCACTTCTACTTTCTCTTTAGAGTTTGCAAACAAGCACTGTGTCTATACCATCTCGCACAAAATATGATGAATGTCAATTTATTATTATTTAGGGGGTGCTTGGTTGGAACCTTTGAAAGGTGAGTAATGGTAATCAAAGTCATAGTGTGTGTTTGAAATGACTCTGCTATGACTTTGATTTCTAAAAACTAGGGAATCTACCATAGTTCAGCCATTTGAGAACTATGACTATCATTCCATACTCATTCCATTTTTATACCCTTTACATTTCTTACCATTATACCAAACGCCCCTTATTCTTATTATCTACTCCCTCCGTCCCAGAGGTGTTTTCACCTTTGGGATGTCACACTTTTTAAGAAAAGTGGAGTATTGTGTAAAACTATATTATTAAAATAATGAGATTAGTTGAATTGTGAGGATAAAGTTAAAGTAATAGTTTTCATTTATAGGGTGTGAAAACAATTGTGGGACGGACGGAAAAGGAAAGTGTGAAAACAATTATGGGACGGAGGGAGTATTATTAATGTTGGAATACGTGCACACTCATAAAAATTATTTATACATATAATACAAATTAAAAATATTTTTTAAATTATATAAAATTTCAAAAGAAATTAAAAATATTTTTTTAATTATATAAAATTTCAAAAGTACAAATTTCCTAAAAATTTGGAACAGAGAAAGTATAATTATTTTATTTTCATTATCTATTTATTAAAAAATTACGGAAACGAGTAGCTTTGTGTCATTGAACTAGGAAAATGTATTACCCACTCTACCAAAAATTTTTACTCTCATCTCATAGTAATACAAATTTAATAAAAATTATTATTATATTAAAAAATTAATAAAATAAAAAAAGTGAGAATATTATAGAACTCAAATTTTTATTTGTGATTATGATTTATTTCTTAAAAAAAAAAGAAAAAGAAATAGATTTTGTTGACAAAGAGAGTAGTAAAAAGGAACGATTTTTTAGCTCTCTTCTCTAATTTTTACATTTTGGGTACATATTTGCCTTGGATTGGATAATTTTTCCGATTTACAACACATTTAAGTTCAGATTTTAAGATCCCCCAATATTTTATATAAAAATAATTCTCAGACCATATTATTATTTTTCTCAATAAAATATTTAAAAATTTTAATTATAAAACCATAAAGATAAAATATTGTATAAATTATTTTTATAATATGAACCATTTATAATATAAATTTTATTTTTATAAATTTACCTATTTTGATTTATTGGATAGTAGCTCATAATACGAGCCATTTTCATCCAAAATCTGCTCAAACATCACATATTCGTATACATTGATCTGACAATATTTTATACATTGTTTCTTCTTTTTTTTTAATCGATAAATGTTGATAGTTGTTAGTAGTTTTTTGTCAACAAGTTTTCAAATACTAAAAAAATAATCTCAAGTCACTTTATATCTCCCTTAATTCGTTCCTAAAAGAATCGAACCTAAATCACTCATTCAAGTGAGGAGTCAGTGCCAAGAGAGCAAAAATTGGGAAAAAAAAAATGAAAGGAGCTAAAAATACTTAGAAAATAAAGCATAAATTGTAAAACTAAGACACTTTTAAAATAAGAACACGCACTATTTTTTCACCTGTTTCAACAAAAGATGATAGGGGTAGTTAAAATTACATCAAGATGAATCACACATTTTATTTAGAACAAACAACTTCAGTTAATTATTGGGGCACTTACTAACAGCGACCTAACTTTCTCTGATAAATTACCACTGAACTGGTGATCTCTATATGCATCACAAATCACTAGTTAAGGCAAGCACAAACTTTCAAAATGCAAACAATAACAGATTCTTCACCCTGATAACACGAAAGCAAACGACATCGCTTGCGAACAGGTTAAAATTTCCACCAGAGAATATAAGATTCAAAGACTTGAAAAGCCAAAATAATGTCTGGAAACCAATATCCTGTAGAAATTTTCTCCTTTTTCTACAATACCAAAGGTTGTCATGGCCTGAAAGGATTGATCTCATCTTAGCATCAACATTCATCAGACTTCAACAGACACCAATTTATTGCAAAAAAACGTTGCAGTTAACAGGAAATCAAGATTTTTTTGCCTCAATTTTCATATCAAAATTCAGCATGCTCCAAATGTATAAAATAGCAAATGGGTAATAGTAAGTTTCAGTTCATGGTGTTCAGTGAAAACTAAACTATCGCATCTAAATACTACACGGTGACATCTTCAGTCCTAGTTTCACCACACCTTTTAGATACAAACAAATCCAAAACATCAGCATGATTTTTGATGGATCCAGGGCATTTCGAAAGGAAGTCCTGTGCTTCAGATAGCCTCCCAGCTTTAAAATATCCCTCAAATAACTGGATGAATACCGAAACTGCTGGGTATCGTTTTGATGCCATAGCCCGTGTGAATTGAATAGCATCTTCAACACTACCTGCCCTCGAGAGATACTCAGCAAAGGGATAAAAATATGGACAGCTACCTTGTTTCTTGATCATACTCATAACATCTAGAGCTTCTTTGAAATGGTTTAGGGCCAACAGTCCTTTTGTCAATCTTTTGTATGTAGTATACCGAGGAATTAAGCCTTTATCATTGACCATCTCAGAAACAACCTTGTAAGCATCCAATGGTTCGTTTTTCTCACAGGATGTGGTAACTAATGCTTCTAAAGCATGCTTTGCACAAGAAACCCCTTCTTTCTCAACCATTTTTCGGAGACTATTAGATGCTTCATCCAAATTGCCACACGTGCAAAATCCTATAACCAGAGATTCCCAAGTTAGGTAATCTGGGGAAGGCGCCATTTTATCCACAAACTCCAGGGCCAAATTTGTTTTTCCAAGACTACTAAGCTTTAAGGCAATCATACGCCGTAAAGGATCAGAAGGCACATAACCAGCCTCCTTCAATGCTAAAAAGATTTGGTTGCCTTCATTCACCCTCCCAACAGTAATCAAAGACATGATAACGGAATTCAAAATAACATCGGATGTTGTATTTCCATTTTCCTTAAAGAACCCCAAGACTTTGGAAAACAGATCCATATCTAGTTCCTCACTTACCACTATTTCATTTAAAAGAAAAACACAGTCCTCCTCAGAGGATTTAATCTCACCATTCAATGCAAATTCATATAAATCCACAGCATCCTTTATCATTTCCTTCTTAATAAACTGCCCCAAAATGTGAATGTAGGTCTCTCTCTCCATTTCATGCCCTTCATTTTTCATTTCGTTAGCAAACCTCCAGAACTTCTCGCTGTTATCCTCCTTACCCAGTACTCTAGCCATCGCATTAAAGGATAGCTGATCATGCTTAAATACACCACTCTCCTGAATCCACCTAAAGAAAATCAATGCTTTGTTTGGATCCATCTCAAGATTTCCCAACACCCTCGTGACCAGATCACTTGAGAAATCTACATCCAATTCCCGCAACTGTTTCTCCGTATCATCACCCCACACTTCTCTCTTAATTAAATCACTCACCCTACAGTAATCCTCTTCCACCACATTATTTTCGCTAGCATCATTACTAATACAACTCTCAGACTCGGAACCTGTATCATACAACTCCTTCAACTTTTCTACATCATCATTTAAACCATCTTTCTGGAATCTCTCAGAAATTTTCCTAAATGTGTCATTTGACACGATATAACCTCTCTCTTTCATAATCTCAAGAATATCCCAGGTTTCTTTCACAAACCCATTACCGCCTAAAATCCCAAGCATCAAATTATAAGACTGGGAGCTCAAATTCTCGCTTTTATTCTCCAAAACCCAATAAAAAAACCGCATAGTAACATCAGGGTCAAAATCTGGATTCCCTAAGACACTCAAAATCAAATCATTCGTCATTACAACGCCCTTATCATCTAAAATAAGCTTAATTTCGGCACTAGACTTTTCAAATTCAGCAAAAATGTCTGCCACCACAGCAGCTTGATCGGATGGTGGTTTAGGAGGCTCAACGGCGGCCTCAGGGGACGACGTAAAACGGCGATGTAAGGGAAAGGGATTTGGGGACACGCGAGGTGCACGTGGGTGAAGAAGTGAGGAACTGAAGGAACGAAGATGATGTACCTGAGAAATGTAAGGCTGAGACGGAGTGAGGCGGCGGAGGAGAAGCAAGCGGAGCCATTGATTTCTCATAGTATCAGATTAAACAGGGATTTGATTTCGAGATGTTTCTGTCTGCAAGTAGGATAATGGGGGCCGAGGAAATAGAAACAACGAGGGATCAGAATCAGGGGTTTTGAAGATCTTGATACTTTTCCAGATTAGGGTTTTAGGGGGACGGAGAAACTGTGAGAGTAGACTGTGAGTAACAAAATGCCCAAATTGTCCCTGGCATGTTTGTTTTCGACTTTTCAGTGTTTCAGCATATACTGTGCAACAAGAATTTACACCTGAAAAATGACAAGTTTAAAAAATATAATAAAATAATGTTATATGAATAAATATGTATATTATTTTGTTATTATGTACATAAATTCATATTTTTTATTAGTAATATGTAAATTTATGTGAAATATTTAAATAGAAAAAATATGTAATTTTATGTGGGACGAATGGATTAATATTCCACTTTTTCTTTCTTCTTTTTAAGATGGCACACACTTTTAAGGGCAAATTTATTTACATAGAGGTCTTTTTAAAATATATAATCAAAATAGGAAAATTTTTAAAGGTTATAGCAATTTAAAACCAGTAGGTATCAATACCAACGATTTGTGAATTGGTACATCAGTTATGTTAGCAATCATTTCTCGATTTTGGTGTCACATCAGTTCTATCAACAATTCTTTCTCAATTTTGGTGTCACATCAGTTCTATCATCAATTCTTTCTCGATCTTACCGATTGGATGTGACACCTTTTACACTTTCACATGGCTTGGCAGACAAGAAGGATATGACAGGAAGGAAGGCTTATCACGATACCAATAAGCAAGGACTCTGTTAAAAAAGACATAACAAGGGATTAGTAGTGAAATATATGCGGGTCATCAATATATATATATATATATATATATATGTTGGAAAATTTTAATATATAATTAAATATTAAATATATTAACTGGTATTATTTGACCAATAAAATAAAGAGAATAAAATTAATTTTTCTAAAGTTTTGATACGAGTGTGTTCTACTCTCGGAGTAGATGAATTTAATGTATTGATACTCACAAAACCAATTAACAATGAGTGAGAAATTGAGTCAACAAATCAAAGTTTAAAACTTTGAATTAGTGAGAGGATTAATTATGTAATTAATTCTCATACCACATTGGAAAATGTGAAGACTAATATACATAATATTAGTAAGAAGTCAACGAAGTTAATCAAACTATAATTGATTGATTGGCAATCAAAATGGCCACACACATACGCGCCGCGCCGAGCCGAGCCCGGTGCTCGAGCCCGTGGTCTTGGACTTGGACTTGGATCTTGGCAATTGGACTTTGGGTGTACTTGGGCCTTGGGCCCGGTGTCCATCTAATTTTTTAGAACACAAAAGTTTTGTGGTTCAACCTAATTAATTCGATAATGGATCAAGCCCATACCGAAAGTTGACTTTATTGTACAGATTCGATGAATCTGAAGCTGACGTAAAGATGACTCAGCACTAACCAGGTTCAATGAACCTAAAGCTGACTCAGCTAGGACATGATCTCGTATCAGCACAAAAAACGTGCAAAAATCATTTTTGGCAGGTCAACACGGATTGATTGCAATCAATCTCGTAACTGTTGACCTTCCTCAAATTTTGACATTCTGTCCATTACCATTAATGCTGACAAGTTTTTCCCATTTACGAGTGGAGGTTCACATATAAATAGGTGTCCTTTTCATTCAGAGAACACACTACACACTTCTCTCACTGTCCAAACTCTGCATATAGTCTTTAGGTGCAGTCCAGTTCATATCGTCCCTCTGTTCATCGGAACTTCAAGTCCTGCGGTGCTGCACACTTGAAGGCGTAACGTCGTTTTACCTTTGGGAGCGCTATTCCAAATCGAAGAGCACTACCGAAGAATATTCGCTTTGCGGGAAGAGAATTCCTCGACTCAACGGTAATTTTTTATTTATTTTGTAATTGTTTATTTCCGTGTATTTTCTTCCCCCCTGCTATATCCATTTTTTGTTTTTATTTTTACAGTTGTATTATCTATTCAACATAAAATCTCTTTTTTTTTTCAACAATCGCAAAGCGAATATCTTTTCAAAAAAATGTCGACTAGTTGAATCTCTTATTGGCGGTTCTTCAAACCTTCCCCCTGCCACCACTGCCCTTGTTCCCCCTGTAACTATCCAAGTTGGACAAACCCCTTCTCACTCAGTGGTGGCCCCCTTTCCTTTTCCTGATGCTAGACCAAATATGGTCAATAGCGAACAACCCGAAAAGTTTTCGGACAAAAGTTGTAAGAAGTGGCAGCAAAAGATGTTGTTTTACCTCACAACCTTAAGTTTGACGAGATTTCTCACTGAGGATCCGCCTGCAGTCATTGAGAACGATCCGCAAAATGAAACTGCAGAAGCCAATGGTGGCATTTTGACTTTCTGTGTCGGAATTATATATTCTGGGCGGCCTGGTAGATGGTTTATATAACGTCTATCAGAAGATCACCACGACTAAGGAATTATGGAATTACCTAGAAGCTAAATATGTGGCTGATGATGCTGGTAATAAGAAGTACATTGTTGGAAGTTCCTAAACTTCAAAATGATAGACTCTAAGTCTGTTGTTGAACAAGTGCAGAACTTTCAATTAATTCTGCATGACATTACTGCAGAAGGAATGACATTACCAGATGTTTTTCAAGCAGCTGCAGTTATTGAAAAATTACCTCCTAGTTGGAGGGATTTCCAAAGTCATTTGAAGCTCAAAAGGAAAAGTATGACTTTACAAGAAGTCTTTGGAAAGTTTCAAATCCATGAAGAAGAACTAAAAATACTGATGAGGCCAAAGCCAACTTAATGGAAACAAAGAAAAGGAAAATGCCAGCAAATGACAAGGGGAAGAAACCAGTTAGAACAAAATCCAAATTTAACGGTGATTGTTACAATTGCGAAAAACCAAACCATATGGCCAAAGACTGTAGAGCGCCAAAGAAAGAAAACAACAAAGGCAAACAAGCAAGGGCAAATGTGGCCCAAATGGACATCGCTGAAGATGATCTAGCTGCTGTGATCACTGAAGTGAACCTGGTGGACAACCCGAAGGAATGGTTCACTGACACTGAAGCCACCTGTTATGTCTGTTCTGACAGGAATGCTTTCTCGACCTATGAGCCTACTGCTGGGAGGATGCTACACATGGGAAATCAAGTCACGTCTGAGGTGGATGAGGTTGGCAACATTGTTCTAAAGCTGACCACTGACAAGAACCTCACTCTCCGAGAGGTCCTGTATGTCCCTGACACACGCAATAATCTGATCTCTGGATCTGTGCTTGTAAAGAATAATTTTAAACTTGTATTCGAGTTGAATAGGGTTGTTCTTAGCAAGTATTATGTGTATTTAGGTCGTGGTTATCTCCACGATGGTTTGTTTAAGATGAGCACCATGGTTGGACTCCCCAAGGGAAAAAATAATGATAAGAATAAAGAAGCTTCTACTTCCTCTTATATTGTTGAGTGCTCTAACTTATGACATTGTAGATTGGGACATGTAAATCTAAAATCCATAAAATGTTTAGTAATTTTAAATTTACTTGACATTAAAAATGTTGAAACAAACCAAAGATGTAAAATATGTGTAGAAGCTAAAATTAGGGCTGGAGCAAATACTGAAAATACCGGTATACCGTACATACCATACCGAAAAATACCGAATTTATAAAAAATTCTGGTACGGTATGATACCATACCGAAATTTTTGGTATGGTATTGGTACAAAATTTTAAAAATTTCGGTATACCGGTATATACCAAAATATTTTCGGTATAAACCGGTATACCGAAAATATTCCGGTATACCGATTATTTTCGGTATACCAACTTATACCAAAAATATTTTGGTATCTCGGTATACCGGTATATACCATTTTGGTAATTTAATATTAAATTTATTTTTATTTAATTAAAATTATAGTTTAATTATTTCGGTATGAACCAGTATGACGGTATATACCGGTATGGGCGGTATACCGACATAGTCGGTATTTCGGTATGGACCGGTATTTCGGTATATATCGATACGGTACGATATACCAAAATTTTTGGTACGGTATGTGGTATGCATTTTTGGTATACCGAAAATATACGGTATCGGTATGGAAAAATGCATACCAAAATTTTTGGTACGGTATACGGTATGCATAGTACGGTACGGTATGGTACGGTATGCCACCCCTATCTAAAATGACGAAACTACCATTTTCGTCAATAGAAAGAAACATTGAACCTCTAGACTTAATTTACACCGATGTGTGTGATTTAAAATTTGTTCAAACTAGAGGTGGAAACAAGTGCTTCATCACGTTCATAGATGATTGTACTAGGTTTTGTCACATTTATCTTTTGCATAGTAAGGATGAAGCATTGAATACTTTTAAACAATACAAAAAAAATGAGGTGAAAAACCAGTTAAGCAAACGAATCAAAATGGTTCATAGTGATAGAGTTAGGGAATATGTAGCACCGTTTGAGCAAATATGTGCCGATTATGGTATCATACATCAAACAACTGCTCCCTATTCACCTCAATCAAATGGTGTTGCGGAATGCAAAAACTGAACATTAAAGGAGATGATGAACGCAATGTTGATCAGCTCCGGTTTGCCGCAAAATATGTGGGGCGAAGCCATTCTATCGGCTTAGCACATATTAAATAAAATTTCACACAAAAGTAAGGACACTACTCCTTATGAATTGTGGACAAGGCGGAAACCATCATATAAATACCTCAAAGTATGGGGGTGTTTAGCAAAGGTAGAAGTGTCAGTACCTAAGCAAGTTAAGATTAGACCCAAAATAGTAGATTGTATCTTTGTAGGTTATGCATTACACAGTAGTGCATATAGATTCCTAATTCATAAATTAGAAGTTCCTGATATGAGTGAAGGAACATTTCTGGAATCGAGAAACGTAGTGTTTTTTGAGAATTAATTTCCTCGGAAAACTAAGAAAGATAAGATCTAAACTAAAGACCTCGTCAAGAGGAGGTTGATGATGAAGCTGGTCCTTCTACTCAAGAAAATGAGAAGTTGAGACGTAGCAAAAGAGCAAAGATAGCTAAAAACCTTTGGTCCTGACTTCATTACATTTATATTGGAGGATGAACCAAAGAATATCAAAGATGCTCTTTTGTTGGTCCCAAAGGCAGGTTTAGTGAAAGAAACTCTAAATCAAGTCTAGGAGGGGGCGGGGTTAAATAGACTTGATGAATTTCAGATCTTTTCATTTTAAGTCTTTAACAAATATCAGCAGACTACCTTTAAGGTCGTCTGGTTTTATAAAATAGTGCGCTGGAGAATCTTTTAGGTGCGGAAACGATTTTTAGTTTGAAAACCTTTAGAGTTATTGTGCACAAATATGAACAGAAGTATAAATGCAAGAGACACAAAATGTATAGTGGTTCAGACCTGAATGTCTTACTCCACTCTCCACAATCCAATCGAACTTGTGGGTCTCTCCACTAACTCACTTTCTCACTGAAAGTAACACTCTCTTAGAATCGTCAATGCTTTATTAGAAATCGACTTACACAGCTTCTACAAAGCTTTTAACTGATATGTGTGAATGAATGTGTTTGTGAGTACACATGAGAATTTCGACAGAGTTTTGGCTAAGTTAATCGCGTGATAAATCGTGTCTAAATTCTTCACTGGTACTCCTATTTATAGGGTGAATCAACTAGCCGTTGGAATAGACTAGTGATCAAATCCCTATAAATTAGGATGCAATCAATTGGCGAGACTGATTAATCCCCTTCACGATTTTCGGAAATATCTTCATGATCCCCAATCAATCAAGTTTGTCCCCTTGATTGATTGGTCTTCTATTCTGGAAATCTTCTAGCTGTTGTAATTAACCTTTGATTGATTCCGTGTATTCTGGGTCGAGCACAAGACTGCTTCAGCTGATATGTCGCCTCAGCTGGTATACCAGACTCATCTGGTATGTGGATCTCTGCTGATGTCAGAAGACTTCATCTTCTTCCACAAGTCTTCAAAACATCTTCTGATCAGATTGATCCTATGCTGGTATCTCAGACCTCGTCTGGTGTCTCGATCCTCGTTTGATCCTGATCCTAGTCTTGTCTGCAACTTGCTCTTCAGCTGGTCTTCGTCCTCAGCTGATACTTGACTCTTCTGATGTTCATCTCCAGACTAAGTCTAATGACAGCTGTTCAGGTCTTCTATCTTCTGGAATCTGCTAAGCCTTCAAAGCCTTAGCTGATCTTCTTTCCTATGAATACTCTGGATCTTCTAGGTAGCAGGGTCTATCCCCCCTTACTAAGTACCTACCTAATCCTAGACTATTCATCAGTTGACTAACAGGTTCAGCTGGTCCTGTTACATGCTAAGTAGTTTATTATATCATCAAAATTTCTAAACAAGAATATCCTAACATCTTTCGAGACCAGGTACTCCACTCTGGAAAGAGGTGATAAATAGTGAAATCGATTCCATTCAACAAAATCATACATGGGTATTGGTTGATCTCCCACAAGGTTGTAAGACCTTAGGATGAAAATGGATCCTTAAAAGGAAGTATAAAATAGATGGGTATATTGATAAATACAAAGCACGTTTAGTCGCAAAAGGGTTCAAACAAATCGAAGGGTATGATTTCTTTGGTACCTATTCACCAGTAACAAGAATTACATCTATTCGGGTGTTAATCATGATTGCTTCCTTGTACAATCTCGAGATTCACCAAATGAAAGTTTAGACTGCATTTCTCAACGGTGAGATGGATGAAGAAATTTACATGGATCAACACGAAAGCTTTATAGCACCTGGAAATGAGAAAAAGGTGTGAAAGCTTGTGAAGTCACTGTATGGACTTAAACAAGCTCCGAAGCAATGTCATTTGAAATTTGACAATACAATGTTGTCAAATGGCTTTCGCATAAATGAGTGTGACAAATGTGTATATGTGAAGAATGCCCAAAAATGATTTCTCATGTTATGTCTTTATGTTGATGACATGCTAATCATGAGCAATGATCATGATCTGCTTTGTAAAACAAAGAACATGTTAGGACGAAACTTCGACATGAAAGACATGGGTGTAACTGACGTGATTTTAGGAATCAAGATCAGTAGGACATTAAATGGAATATCCTTAATACAACCTTATTATGTGGAGAAAGTGTTAAAGAAATTCAACGCCTTTGAGATCCACCAGCTAAAACACCTTTGGAAGTGAATGTTGTGACTATCAAGTCGCAATTGGTAGGGCTCAAAATGATATGTATAACGGAAAGTCTAAACACATCCATCGATGACATAACACCGTTAGACAATTGATCTCGAGTGGTGTAATATCCATAGACTACATTAGGTTTAAGGATAATCTAGTGGATCCTCTAACAAAGAGTATAAATCAATATCAAATGTTCAAACTGTCAGAAGGAATGAGTCTTAAATCCACCGAACAAACTAAAGCAGTGGTAACCTGACCAAGTTGATTGGAGATCCCAAGATCTTGGTTCAACGGGAAAACTAAGATGTGGAAGTTAGACGAACTGCTTGGTAATCTGACCATTCCTTAGAGGATAGTACACCAAGTATAGGGATGTAAATGAGTCAAGCCGTTCGCAAACTATTCGGGTCTCGGCTCGAAAAATATTCGATCAAGTTTGTTTGTTAAATTTCACGAGCCGAGCTCGAGCCCGAATTTGAGTTTGATTATTTTATCGAGCCGAGCTCGAGCTTTATGGAATTTGGCTCGAAAGCTCGCGAATAGGCTCGAACTATGCAAACGAGCATTTTTTTCGAGCCGAGCTCGAACTATGCAAACGAGCATTTTTTTTAGCCGAGCTCGAACTATGCAAACAAACTTTTTTCGAGCCAAGCTCGTACTATAAAAACGAACTTTTTTCAAGCCGATCTCGAAATATGCAAATGAATTTTTTTCGAATCGAGCTCAAACTAAGCAAATGAGCTTTTTTCGAGCCGAGCTCGAGCTAACTCGTTTTCACGAGCCGAGCTCGAGCTATTCGCGAGCTTAAAATTTTACACACGAGCCGAGCTCGAGCTTGACAGTATTCGGCTCGGCTCGGCTCATTTACATCCCTAACCAAGTATAGAACCCGTAGGTGGTGTAGGTTAAGTCTGAAGACTTTTAATGAATCCTAGACGTCCTAGTAAGGATAGAGTATTATGGGATATTCAAGGGGGTTTCACCTATGTAAGTGTGAAGTGAGAGGCCACTTCAAATATCATTGGATATTAAACACTTATGAATCTCATGGCCAAAATGGACAAAAAAGTGAGAACAAGAAAGGACGTAGAGACTGTATTGTGTCAGTGCTCACTGTCTCGATACACACTAAGGTGGAATAGTTCAAGGCATTGTGTCTACTAGGCCATCGGTGTATCCAGTTAGTTGGACTATGGAAGGTTCAAAGCTCCAAGCTACCTGTCCAAATACAATATCGTCTCACTTGGACTGGGCTGTGTGTCTGCATATTTATGGGTGTAAATTCCACTCATGTGGGGAATTGTTGGAAATATTTAATATTTAATCAAATATTAAATATATTAATTGGTATTGTTTGACCAATAAAATAAAGAGAATAAAATTAATTTCTCGGAAGTTAATTGATACGAGTGTGTTCTACTCTCGGAGTAGATGAATTTAATGTATTAATACTCACAAAACCAATTAATGATGAGTGAGAAATTGAGTCAACAAATCAAAATTTAAAACTTTGAATTAGGGAGAGAATTAATTATGTCCCGCATTGGAAAATGTGAAGACTAATATACATAATATTAGTAAGAAGTCAAGAAGCTAATCAAACTATAGTTGATTGATTGATGACAATCAAAATGGCCACACGCACGCGCGGCGAGCCGAGTTCGTGGCCGTGGTCTTGGACTAGGATCTTGACAATTAGATTTTGGGTGTACTTTGGCCTTGGGCCCGGTGTCCATCTATATATTGATGACCCATGGATATTTCACTACTAACTCTTGTTATTAGAGCCGTCAAAATGGGTTGGGCCCGTTGGGCCAGCCCGCCCCGCCATAATGATATGAGGGTTGGGTCAAGTATTTCTAAACCCGTATAGAGGCGGCCTAGACGGGCTGACCCATTTGGGTCGCGGGTTAGGTGGGGCGGGCCGTAGGTTGGGGCGGGCCAGCCCGCCAGCGCATATATATTATATATGTATATATATATACACATTAATATATATACATATTATATGATATTTTAATTAGTTTTTAAATTTAAAATTTTTATTATTTATTTTCTTAATTTCTTCCAAACAAAATAACAAATTATTGTGTTCCTTTCACAAAAAGTAAAATAAAATTAGTATCTAAGTTTCAAATCGACATTGCCGTAGTTAATCAGTGGTATTCCTTCACGTAGTCCTCCGACTCTCTTTCGTAGTTAATTGTCACTGCCAAAATGATTTTTATGATGTAATGATTGATAAATTTTGAGAGACTTTATAGTTTGTGCTAAGTTTATGTCTTAACATTATTGATTTATTTTGTGAAGTTTATTTCATGAGATTTGTATTATATTTGACAAACTTTACTTTATGAGATTTGTGATTTTCGTGACGAGATTTTAGTTATACATTATTATGTTACTATTTTATTTAATAAATTTAGTTGAAATATTAGTTCATAATATTTTTCAAAAAAAAAGAAAAAAAATGGGATGACCCGCTAAAGCCCGCAACCCGCCATTAAATGGGTTGGGGTTGGGTTGGAGTTTTTGCGGCCCGCCATATTTTCAGTCCGCCTCGCCCCGCCCCGCCAAAAGGTGGGCTTTTGCGGGTTTTGGCCCGCCCCGCCCCGCCGGCCCGTTTTGACAGCTCTACTTGTTATGCCTTTTTTAATTGAGTCCTGACTTATTGATGTCATGCGATACCTCCGTTCCTATCATTTTCTTGCTAACCGCCAAGCCATGTGAAGATGTCAAAGGTGTCCCCCTCCAGTCGATTTCATGAGAATCGACTTGCACACCAAGATCGAGATAGGATATTGTGCTGATAGAAGTGACAACGCCAACTCACCAGTCGATGGTATGGATAACAACTGGTTTTAAGTTGCTCACGTCTCCAACATTTTCCCTATTTTGATTACATATTTTAAAAAGACTTCTATATAAATAAATTTGCCCACCTTTAAGTCTATACTCCCCCATCCCAAGATAATTTTCACACTTTTTATTCTAGAATGTCTCAACTATTTTTTACTCTTTAAAAAATAATTCACTTACAAAAATTAATAAAGTATATGTTTTATATTTTATTATTTAATTTTACACTCAAATACTCTATTTTTTCTTAAATTATAATTCATGTTCCCTATAAAAATTAAGTCGGGACTGAAAAAATATAACTCAATTTAATTTGGATCATTTATAAAAAGATATTCCATTTTTTCTTAGTTCTTAAGTATTCCACCCATATCAATTTCAATATGTTTGGTTAAATTTTATTTTCAAAAATATTTACCGTTTTACATATTTTCTGTATTGTCCTTAGTTTATTCCTTTAAAATTTCTCTTTAATTAAAAATATGTATGTTTAACTCACTAAATTAAGTCTATCTTGTTTCCACTATAAATTTCTCATTTTTTTTTTAAATATTTCATAATAAAAATTTTATCACTTAAAAAAAATAACACTCATATATCAATAAATATATTCTTTTTGTGTTTTTTAACCCCATGCGTGGCGGCGTGGCCTAGTGATGAAGGTTTGAAACTTAGGAGTATGCTTTTCTTTAGGTCTCAGGTATGAAGTCCACAATGTACGATCAATTTTTGAGATGAGTTCGTCCATACAAAGATTTGCTCTAGCTTGAAATGTGTTCTCCCGCTAGTGAAGGATAATTTATGAATCCTTTAGATTAGTCTGTTCTTGGGCCGGATACCGAGAACCAAAAAAAATTAATAAATAAAATATTTAAAAAATTGCCCTTTATTTTTTACAATTCTTCATTATTATACACAAAAATCAACATGCCATCACTATATATTAATAAATATATACACTTTTTTTAATAAAATAAATAAAAAGAATATGAAAATTTTATAGTAGGACGAATTGAGCACCTTTTACTTGAAAATATATATTTTGCGCTCCTTCTTTCCCTCGCTTTCTCATATTTAGTGCAATTTTCGTGGCCAATTGAAAAGCGTAAAGTTGTTTTAAAAAATTATTTTATTTAATATAAAATACAAAATGTAGAAAAAAAAGAAAAGGCAAACATATTTATAGGAGGAAATAGTAACTGGCACATTATTGTTATCATTTTTATCATGAATAATTGGATAAATAGACAACAAATATAATAAAATGAAGAATATGAAGAAAACATCAAACGACCCCTATCCTTGGGTTGTACTTAATTGTATTATTGAATTATGAGCGAGTGAGTAAGTGAGTTGTGAGGGAAAAGAGGCAACTTCTTACAAATAAGGGAAATGTCCTCTATTTATAGAGATCAAACCTAAAAGATATCTATACTTTCTGTAGTCTACTCTTTATTTTAGGGTCGGTTTATAATCGTTATAAAAACATAAAAATCTATATTATTATATTTATTGTTTTTGTTCTTTTAATATTTTTATTGATATTGACCATTAATTTTGTTGGGTCCATACAAAAACAGCTTTTTTAGAGTCATTTCTCATAACTTTTGGAAAAAAATATTCTAAGAACTGTGTTGTAGAGTTTCAAAACAGGCACATAATATAAGACTATAACCCTCATTCATACAAAAACTTTTATCTAATTCAAATTAATACAAAATAGGTGCAAATTAACTACATTTTAGCTTTTAAAGTTTATTAGTAGGTGTCATTTATCTTTTCCTCCTCTTTATATAGATAAAAATTTGTATAAATTCGAATTCACGATAAACTCGATTTTACCAACTATCACTGTCATATATATTATTATCAATGTTATGCATATACAATACCACTGTGATAAAAATCAAGCATTTTTTTTACAATGATAGTGTAAATAAATAATAGTGTTGATGACTATACATAACCGTGATATGAGTTAATGTGAACTCGAGTTATAAAATATCTGTTTTTTTATAAGACTCATGCAACGCATATCACATGATTTTAAAGATTATTTTGGCCGTATAATTGTGTAGGTTTGACATTATTATTTTGTTACTTAAATAATATTATATGTTTAATGTAATTATATATCGACACAATATTGTTAACCCAAAATTGTATACTATACAAATGAGATTTTAGCTGCCAATTTTGGGAATTTTATTTTTTATTCTTTTGCGAGTATTTTGTTATAGTAAGAACTTGCTCACAGAATTTACAGATTTTAGGATAATATTTTTAATAAATTTTAATTAACATTTAACAGTCAGTATTCTAAATACTTATGATAACTTCACATGGCTATTTTACTGTACCAATATTGTTTTATGGAAAATTAAAATACTTGGAAACATTTTCATATATATAATGACATTTTTCACTATAAGTTGAAAGAATATATATATATATATATATAATTGGGGAAATTATATTTATTGTTCATGATAGAGTAGTCTTATAAAGAAACAACACTTGGAATAATAATCCTATATCCCCAAAACAAGAGCAAGACATTTGCAGAATTTAAAAAAAAAAAAAATATTTCAAGAAAAAAGAGATGAAAAGTGTGTTCATTTGTTCATTGCATCCT
Organism: Prunella vulgaris; assembly: GCA_026898435.1. Lineage (NCBI taxonomy): Eukaryota > Viridiplantae > Streptophyta > Magnoliopsida > Lamiales > Lamiaceae > Prunella > Prunella vulgaris. The sequence continues at coordinate 145,979 of JAPKLY010000322.1, forward strand.
TGACTGCATCAGCTGCACCTTGTGCTTTGGCCTGCGCCTGAGATCCGGCCTAACAGTTCCCCGAAAAAAGAAATTAACAGTGCATGTTTTTAAATACAAAAATGGCATAATATGTATGTTTACCTCCTGAATTGATTCTTTGGCAGATTGAGCAGCATTGGCAGCCTTATCCATCATCTGGCTACCCTTTTCCTGCATCCATTTTACACATAATATATAATTCAACTGCTATTATATATATATATATATATATATATATATATCCAAGAGAGGGAGAGAGAACCTGAGCTTGGCCCTTGGCCTGTCCAGCTTGGTAGCTCGTCTTGTTGGATCTATCCATTTTATGCTTATAATAATTAATTTGATGAGAGAGAAACTGTCTGTAATTAATGTGTATCAAAAGTTAGAAACCTGGCACTGCAATTTATAGCATTTGATGAGCAGGCATAGATCCACTTAAGTTGGCTATTTAAGGGCATGTAATATATAGACAGCCCTGATGCTTAAAATATATGTGGTAAATGGTGATGATCCACAAAGATAGGGGGTGGAGTTCTTTACTTTGGACGTTTATTTCACAATTATAAACCCTTCAATCATTTTGTGTATTGAATCGTCGTCGGTGTTGTTCACGATTTTCTAATTGCTTTCCCTCTTGCAATTAATATTTGGAACTTGGGACTAAACTTTTTCCCCTACACATCGCTGGTCCCCATCTCAGCCCCATTGGCTACGTATCATGCATGCTATCATTTAGGGCTCATTTGGTTCGTAAGATAAAAATATATATCCGTAAAAAATATGCATGTCTTTTACGGATAGATATTTTTATCTTACGAACCAAATGAACCCTTATACTATTAATCCCGTGTGTGGTAAAAGGAATGAGAAAAGATTGTTTGGTAAACAACTTTCATTACTCTACAGTATTTTTTTATATCTAAAAAGTAAGGAATGTCTTTCATTCCTTTCTTCAGTTTCTCTCCGCTGAAAAAGGGCGCACATAATCTATCTATTTCCCTCCATTTCTGTATTTCGTTATATATTTCTCCGCATTTTCTATCTCTATCAGTTGTTCGTCCAATTATTGGCAAAGCACCATCGAGGTTAGTCCTTTTTTTTATTCAACATTTTTCTTTGAACTCATCTCTATGTATCTTATTCATTGGTTTTTGTTGTACTTTGCAATTGAGTGAAGAAAAAAATCCCCAAATTAATTGAGTATATATAGGGTTATCAATTGAACCTGAAAAAGAAACCCGCAAATATAGGGTTTTTGCTATATTTTCCGATCAAGCCAAAGAAATAAAAAATCCAAATTAATTGAGTATATGGTTATATATACACACATATATGTTTATATATAGGAGATTACCACTTGAAATTTTGGATACATAGGATTACCAGTTTTAGAAATATGAATATGCAATAGAGTGAGTTTCAAAAAGATAGACTTTGATGCATATGATTACTATATATATATATATATATTCTGTACACACTCTTTGTAAAAAATTTCCAATTTTCCAATTAGGATGCTCTACTTTGATATGCTTTTACGAATATAAAATATATATGATTACCACTTGTCTTGCTTATTGAATTTTAGAATATGATTTTCGATATTATGATGTTTAATAAAAGACACAATAGTAAAACTTAAGCAATATAGGATAGTAATTAAGAACTTTAATTTATTCTTGGTATCATAATATTATGATGTTTTATAAATAACACATGGAAGTTACATTTATATAGCAAAGATAGTTACTTGTTGCAAACTATAGATCTTGAATCTGCAATTACTTAATGATTTTTAAATGTAGATCAAAATGGTCGAGGTGCACAAGATAATGCTTACTAAGATACCCAATTTCGATAAGGAAGTTGATCCTCATATAAACTCTAAGATAAAATGGCTACGAGATAAGTATAATCCAATTTCTGAGATGGTGATGCAAAGTGGATGTCAATGGAATGATATTGATCACAAAATCAATTGTGAAAAACAGTGGTTTTATGAGTGGTGCTTGGTAAGAGCATCTAACCCCAATAATGATTTTACAATATATATTCTACAATATTAGTACATTTTGTTAGTATATGTTCTACAATATTTCTTAGTCTATGTTCTACAATATTTTGTGTTCTAATAAATTTATGCTGTACATTTTTCTTTAATACAGAATCACAAAAATGCAAATGGATTATGGAATTTCATATTCTCATATTTGCAAAAATTGGACTCTGTACGGGGAAAGATAGAGCCACATGGGTTATAGCTGAGGATGTAGCTGATGCAAGCACTAATTCTAATTACCAAAAGAATAAGATCGTGGGTTCTTCTTCGGATAGTGATGGTGAACCTGTCATGATCTCTACTGCACAAGGATCTCATGTTATTCCAACAAGCAACTGTAGAGCAAAGAAGCGCAAAAAACTTTCACCACAAAAGGAAAGTCTACACAAGAAAAAAAAGTCAGCAACATTTTAACAAAAAATTGATTCAAGGTTAGATAACTTTACATCAAAGTTTGAGTCAATTTGCACTCAAATGGCAACACAATATGTTGATGTCACAAACGCATTAATTATGGATTCTAAATATGAATCACTAACTGATGAGAAAATGCAAGAAGTTATTAATGAATTAATCAACTTGGGATTATCTCCAATGGATATTGGTAAAGATGTTGAAGTTTGCTGCAAGGATCCTACCAAAGTACAAGTTATGTTTGCTTTGCCAAGTCATTTGAGGTGTTCCTTTGTGCTTGGATTCCTTTATCCATCTCCAAATCAATGAATCGCAAAGCATATTTATTTTGTTTTATCAAACTTTTGTAAGTAATATGAACTTAAGATGCACTCTAACCAAATTATTTTGTACTAGTTGGTTATTTTGTAGATAATTGGTTAACTTTATTTTTGTAAGTGATGTGAACTTAGGATGCAAGATAATCAAGTTGTTTGTACTAATTTGGTATTTTGGTAGCTCTATTATTGTATTTAGATGACACAAACACAACTTGTAATCCTTGGTTATCCTGTATCATTTGAAGTCCCTCATATAATATTTATGTTTGATAATTTTTTTTATCTACTTATTATTTTTTCTTATTTTCTGTTTTGTTTATTATTTATACTCATCAACTTGTATTTATTTTCAATGATATGAAACATAGTTAATAATAAAAATAGAGTGATAATATCGTGATCAATGAAATAATGGTCATATTCTACTTATGAACAATGAACATTACTTCATGTTCTATTTCATAAATAAATTATCATTAAAATAATATTATTTTAAAAAAAATAAAAATGAAGTTAGTTGATTCCATTTCTGTGAATTCTAGAATAACCAAACAAAATCAATGGTTATAATAGCGATTACTTTATATCAACCAAACAAAATATTTTTTAGGAGTATATTCATTCCATTTCTTACTACTATGATTGTTATTACTATTGTCATTCCTTACAACAAACCAAGCACCCCTAAATCTTACATGACAGCAGAAAAATCGAACATATGCGCAAAATCTATGCCGTCCTGCTAAACACACCGAGTAGGCTTTCCACAAATAGTAAGAGTTGAGTAGCAGCAGCAATGTCAATGATGCTTTAGGAACATTCAAAACAGCTTTACGAAATGATGGATTTTGCAAACTAGTAACTCAAAATGGCATATTTCCATGAGAAAATTTTATAATAAAATAAAAAGTTAACAGAAGGGTATTTTACATTGAAATGCAGGCTTCACCTCTGACAAAGATATCAGCTACATTTCTTCAGTTACAACTTCATTTGCTGGATTTGTGCATAAATAGGCTTGGAAATCAAACCTCTCTCAGTAAGAGTGTCCCAAAACACATCCAATTTGCTTCCATCATTCGAATACGAAGCACTGATACTTCTAAATATTCTGAGAGTAACTACTAGTCTCCTCTTATACATTTCATCCAACAATTCCGAAGCAGCTACAGCCTCACCAGCCCTGAAATACGCATACGCCAGACTAATGTATACGATACTATCTCCAAATATCCCCCTTGCTCCCATAAGTTTGTACACATTTTCTGCACATTCAGTTCTATCTTTCTTACAAAGCCTTCTTATTATTGCCCGGTAGGCACTTATGTCAACACAAAGACCACCTTTCTCTAACTCATCAACCAACATCACAACAGCTTCATCATTATTCCTGTCACAATAGAAATCCACAAACCATGCATATACACAATGATTCGGAGAAAATCCAGCTCCAAGCATATCAAATAACGTTTCTTTAGCTCTGTTTACCTCCCCTGCCTTGCAGTATCCATGAATCAATGCTTTGTAAGTGTACTGATCGGGCCTTAATCCGCCCTCCATCATCTTACTTTTGAATCTTAAAGCAGACCCCATATCACCTATCTTGCAATAAGCGTTGATCAAAGTGTTGCAAGTTACAACATCGGGTTCCACTTTCCTCTCACTCATTTCATTTAAAATTTTATTTGCATCCTGCAGACGACCCTCTTCACATAATTTTCGTAGCAAAGCATTGTAGGTGATGACACCGGGATACAGCTGCTTGACCTCCATTGTATCAAGCAACTTTAAAGCTTCATCAAGATCGCCAGCTCTGCAATACCCATCGATCAGGGTAGTATATGTCACATGGTTGGGAGATGCGTCTGTAATGTCCTTAAACAACCCCAAAGCCTCTCTCATTCGGCCTTCTCTGCAATAACTATAAATAAGTGAATTGTAAGTTACAATATCTGGACATAGTCCTCCACTTTTCATCCTATCTTGAACAGATAAAGCCTCATAATGCATACCCTTTTTGCAGTACAATGAAATCAGCGTGTTATACGTGAAAATGTCAGGAAAGATGTTTATCGACTCCAGTTGACTGAGTAATTCCTCTGCCTTTTCAACATCTCCTGACTTACAACAAGCATGGATTAAGACATTATAAACGTGAAGATTGGGAACAACCCCCATCTTCGTCATTTTCTTATAAACTTTCCACACAGTATCAGTGAGCCTCTCTTTCACCAAAGAATTCAAAAGCGCAGTACAAGCGTGCAAATGGGGCTTATACCCGCACACGCGCATATGATCAAACACTTGGAGTGCATCCGGGTTCATATTCGAATTAGCATAAAAAATCACCAACCAACTCAAAACATGTGAAATCACCTCTGGATCGACATAACTATTCACAAGAGCATTCAAAACAGACGTAGATGATAAAAAGTCTTTCCGAGCAATCTTCTCGAGCAAATTCTGAGCAATCCTGAAATGTCTTTGCTCAGTGAGAATGCAAATCATGGTCCAAGAAGATTGCAACGAAGGCTTGTACTGTGGAATCGTCTCGACCCATTTGAAAAATGACCACGAAATTGAAAACCCATGTGGAGAAAGACTCAACAGTGCTCGGTTGATAACAGATGATGTAACAACTGAACCGATCTTTGGTTTCAAGAGTTTTTCCCAGTGTCCCTTAACTACAATAGCGCATACGATTTTAACAAGATGGCGTTCACTGCTCGCAAGATTCATTCTTTCCACCAGAAATTAAAGATTGTTCGGTGATAGTTAAACTTCTGCTGTGGATATATATCTCCAAATTCTCTGAGGCTCCAAATGGATGGATTTGAAATTCATGAATTTAACACACAAATAATATTCTCTTCATTAATTTATAAATACTTAAATTTTATTTTATATTTAAAATGGAGAAATTTAAATATTCTTCAAATTCATATCATTTGTGAAATTTCTCCTCTCCACACTTTCATCTCTCGTTTCCTTTACTTTTTTCCTTCTCTTCAATCTCTTTATATTTTCTAACTTAAAATGTACGTTTTTTTACATGTATTTTTATTTAAATTCATTCATTTTCAAATCCATCCATTCAAATGGAGCATAAAATTATTGAGAATATATACATACTGCATACAGAGCGGATGTGAACTGAAATCCTTCCCGTGATGTACATCACCCTTGTGTATGTGGGGGTTGGGGGAGACAGGGATTGTTTTGCCTACATTTTAAGGAGTCGTTGGGTTCCTAAATTGATTAAGGGTCCATTTGGTTAAAAAAAATTAAAAAAGCTGATAGAATAGCCCTGTATAGAAAAGGTCCTACTATTTATATTAAGGATCATGATATTCCACCCCAAAATTGAGTAGTTCACCCCATTCCAAAATTATTTGTATATTAAATTTAATAGAACAATTATACTCATTAAAAGTAATTAATTAATTGATAACTAGATCAATTCACCTCCCTTCTTCTACACATAATATTTTCGAACAAAACCTAAGAGAGAGATCCAAACGGCGACGAAGACGGCCCTTTAATCGCGACGCGCGAACGACGGCAGCCCCTTAAACAAGTCGGCGACGCGCGTCGGTGAAGCCATAGTTGTGCTGTCTTCTAAAAAAACACTCAATTTAAAAAACACGATCTAAGATGCCACCGCCGGGGTTTCCAGATTCCGATGGGATTGAGGACAAGCGCGGCGGGGATTGAATTCCGGAAGAGCTTCAGTCGAAGAATCGGCCATGGTGGCGCTGGAGTTTTCCGGCAGATGGCTTCGAACTGACTCCGGCGCGATTGAGATTCTGGCGTCGGGTCCTGCAGGGCTGTGCGAGAGCGTTGTTGCAGCGGCGAGAGTGGGGTCGGCGGCATGGTTTCTTCCCAGCCTCGCACAAACCAACGCTGTTTGAGTCTGGTGTACTGATTTTCTTCATTTGTTCGACCGATTTTGTCGAACAAATGCCCAATTTTTTATGCAAATTTTCGAAAAAAATTAATTAACATTTTTTCGACCAAAATTTTCGAAATATTGTTTGTTGTTCGGATTTTTTTTTCGAAATTACATACAAGTTCGGTTCAATTTTTCAAAAAAATGCTACATTTTCGGTGTCCGTTGTTCGAACCTTGTTCGACGACTGCAAAAAAAATTAGGGTTTCGATCTCTCTTGTTTGGCAAAATTGGTTGAAAATATCAACACAAATTGGTACACCAGACTCGAAAAAAGCAAACTCACCTTCAAATCAAGAAACCCACATACAAGAACTCTTACCTGGGGTTCGACCGTCGTAGGTTCGGCTGTCGTGGTTCTTGAAAATTTTGTTCGAAGAGGCATTGTATGTTCTCTCTCGTGTGTGCGTTTTTGCTCTTTGGAAGGGGGGTGAATTTACAAAATAATTAATTCATACAATGATAAAGGTTAGTTAGAATAATTAAGGGTGGTGAAAAGAAAATATAAGGGGTGAAGTGAAGGAGGTGGTGAAATACTCAATTATGGGGGGAGAATATCTTGATCCTTATATTAATTGGGTAATAGAATGTTTGGTTGGCCCAAATAAAATAGCCCATAAACATATTAATTTGTTTGGTTCATAAGAAGTTTGACAAATTAAAAGCATAATCCTTCTTACGCAAACCTTTCTTTTTACTTTTTTTCTTCTTTTTTTTTGTTAATTTTTTTTTAAAAAAAACCTTTTTTTTTTTACGGATTCCTTACGCAAACCTTTCGATCAAAACCCATTCGGAAGAAAAAAAGATTTGACGGTAGAGCTTTGAATCTCTTCAAGTTATCTTTCCTTCTGAATCTCGTCTCCGGCTCCAATTGAACCTATCGCCGGCGAATAAAGGTCGTTGTGTCGCCGAATTTCCGTTGTCCTGTAACCGAATCGAGTGCCCAACCTACGACGTCGTTGATACCGGAAATCGCTTCGAAAGTCGGTGGTACAATTCAAGCGTGTGGATTTCAACATAGCTGATTGATGACATTTCTCCAGTTTCTGCCAATTTTAGTGGGTTTCTCAAGTAAGTTCAAAATTTTTTTTGTTCTTCTGCTGAATAATTCACTTTGTTAGTTAGTGCGTGGATTAGATTTGCTAAGTTCGAGATGAAAATGGAGAGATAGCACGTGCTAGAAATTATTACGAGAGGGCTGTAAATAAGTTTGGAGATGATGGGGAGGTAGATGAGTTATATGTGGCTTTTGCACAATTTGAATAGAAATGCAAGGAGACAGAAAGAGCAAGATGCATATATAAACACGCATTGAATCACATTCCAAAGGGGAGGGCAGAGGAGTTATACATGAAGTTTGTTGCATTTGAGGAGCAATATGGTGACATGGAAGGAATTGAAGATGCTATTGTTGGAAAGAGGAGGTCTTAGTATGAGGATGAGGTGAGGAATAACCCACTTAATTATGATGTGTGGCCTAAACATCGCACGATATTCTGAAAATTATCTCAAAAGAGCTTTGTCCTTGATCATGCATTGGAGCCTAAGTTGGACAACTTTCTTGAGATAAAATGAGTATATCTAGCAAGTTTACCTTAAACATGTTAATATTTTAGTATAACTGGACCAGTGGCAAGCTTATAAAATGATTCACTGCATTGCATCATTGCCATCATATGCTTGAGCTCTTGTATGCTGCATGTATATACATTTTCTCCACTCTATATATCTTTTGCTAGATAGTTTACATGTATCTTTTGCTGGATAGTATGCACTTGTCATTTTGCTAGATAGTATGCACTTGTCCTTTTGTTGGATAGTACCCCAGACATCAACAGTTTATAGCTCATATAAATTACCGTGCCATATATTTTATTGACGTTCAGATTTGCTATCAGAAAAAAATCTGAAAAACAGGCTGTTGTCCAACCCCTAGCTAAAGTGATAAAATAAAATCTGGAGATAGATTATGTTCCCATTTTATACAGTGCTTCAAGGCAGCTTTATTACATTCATGAGTTGTCTCAGCTTTGTGCATGCATGCTATTATTGAATGGCAGCTTCAACTTTTAGTAACTGTGGACATTGGTAGGCCCTAAATATTGAGTGAAAAAAATAGTACTCATGTTGAGGGAAAGAAAATTGATTGAAGTGGTTAGGGTATATTTAAAATCTATAACCAATAAAGTAGCATTAAATATTATACAGAAATTGTTGGTGTGACATTTAATGATGCATTTTGAAAATAAATCTCTATGTTTGTCTATTTATACACAATCAGACTTCAAGTTTTGTATCTAATCTACAACATATTTATAATTTCCACTAGTAGCAACAAATTTGTCGAAGGTAGGTTTGTGTTAAATAATAATTTGTGCAATATTTCCTTTTTTCACTTGTATCAGTGATTTATTTGATACCCTTTTTTCACAATCAGATTTCATAGTGCACGAACATGAGTTCACAAAATTGGACACGATTGGAAGATTCTCTACTCATTGTCTTGTGTTATGAGGAGTTTTTGACTGGCCAACTTATAGGAAGCACTTTCAGTACTGATACTTGGAGTCGAATTTTTAATAAGTTTAAGGGTCGGCGTGATGGAAATTGCCCATATACGAGAGATAACCTCCTCAATAGGTTCACTTATCTCAAGCGTGTGTGGGGCATCTTAGATGATCTGAAACTGCGTTTTGGTGTCATGTGGGATGATGATAACCTTTAGGCATATTTAAAAACAAAAGCTCCTTCAATTAACTGCGATACTAAAATCTCAACTTTACAGAGTTCATGCAGTTATAAGGAATTAAGGATCTTACTTCAATTGATATTGCACGTCGTTGTGGCTCCTTAAATCTACCCAAAGCTGTTGACATATACCTGCACAGGAAACCCAATAACTTTACGTAGTTCAGTAAAAAGTAGATCGTGTGTGAAACTTTAGCACAATAGACTCAATACTTAGACTTCAATGAAAATGTACATGATTTATTAAAAAATTCGAGCACATGAACAAACTTTTCAGCCATATGAAACTGTGACTAATTAAGTCATATTTTGCAGGGGTCAGAAAATAATGAAAAGAAAAAAGGGGGAGGGGGGATGTCAAGACTAGATGTTGATCCACTGAGGTAAAGGCATAACTGAATAACCTTCCAACCAGTTAGATTGAGTAGAAAAGTTGAACACCAGGATGTATGGGCTATAAGGGAGTTGAATGCATGATTGCTTTTCAAGAGATGAGAACAGAAGAAAAGGTTGCAACTTCATAATATCCCAGAAAAAAAACCGAGGAAAGGCGAATTCTTGTAGAATCAAATCAGCCCATCAACTTTGATACTAAATTTTTTTGTTTCTCCATTTGTAGTACCTTGTAGATTTATTCATTGGTAAGGAAAATTTGTTTTGGTTCTTGTTGGCTCTTTCTTACTAGAAATGATGTTTGTGGCATACTACTGGAACAATTTAGCTCTAGCAGCACAAAACAACAAAGCAGCAAAAAACAAAGAAAACTAAAAAACAACAGCAAAATCATATTTCTCAACTTCTACTTTTCACACTGGTTCGAAGACCCCTCTTGTAATTTAGAAGAAGATGCAAAATAAACAAGATAAATTTGGGGAAAAAATAAGAGTCTGAATCATATTTTTGTGCGTATAATTTGGGGGAAGAATTCTAACCAAGCCGTCTGATCAGCTAAAAGGTCGTTGTCGAGACGTCGATCTACCACCCGCCATTGACCTCCCCCACTTTCCCTGTCGAGCCGTCGATCAACCACGTTCGTTGTTGCTCTGGCATAGGGTTTCAAAGGTTTCTTACATTGTTAATTCGTTGATTTCATGAGATTTGTATAAAAGGGATGTAGTATAATGAAACAAGAAGAAAAAATTATTCAAACCTTTTACTCGAAGTCAAAATCAACACCAACAGAGCCTTCAACGATGAGAAGGAGATGAATAACACTTGAAACTTGTCGTACTCGACGGAGATGTGTATGGTGGAGAGAAGACGCGTCAAGAAACTAGGGTTTGTCGCAGTCAGTGAGATTTGTAAAAATGAAGATGAAGAAGTGTTGCAAAACTAGGCCTGGTTAAATAATTGAGGGGCATTTTAGGAATTTCAAAATTTTACATATAACCCTTAATCAGCCAGATTGTTAATCGAAGGGGGGGCGACAGATTATTTTCTTGTGAGCCCTGTTGATAGAATTTGCTAATGATGTTTATGTGGCTTGTTATAACATATTAATCCTATCAAACAATAATCTATGATTTATGTTCTTGGTGTTCTTAAGGGGATAATGTAGAGAGAGAAAGTAGAGAGTTTAGAGAGAGAGAGAGAGTAAGATGTGTATTATCATTGAATTGTTATGAATAGTACAAGAGAAACCTTATTTATAGGTGTGCAAATGGGAGGTGGCACCTTACGAGCCTATTAGGCTTCCTGTGTTGACGAAGGTTCGTAACCTTCGCCTTGCTCCCTCACGATGCACCCTTTACCAGGTCCTTTCCTACTACATATCTATTCTCCCTATTTATACAGCTGATACTTGGGTTCTCGGGCTGGGCGAGGTCCTTGGCGAGCTCCTGAGGCGAGTTCCTTAGGTGAGCTTCATGGGCGAGCCGCCCCTTTGTGGGCGAGCTCCCCTGCGAACTCCCCTCTCATGTCTGGTTGGTCAGCCGGCTTTAGGCTTTCGGGGGCTCGGGCGAACTCCTCATTCACTTTGCCGAGCTCCCTTATGTTGTGACACCCCTGCGAGCTGGCGATCTGCCGAGCCTTCGCAATAGTTCCGCGATCATCGCTAGTTAGTTCGCCTTGTCAACATTTGCCCCCCAACTCGCTCGCATCATGACTTGTATAATGTGTGGGCGAGCTGGCTTATCCCTTGGGTGAGGACTCGAGTGCCGGCGAACTACCCTCGGGCATGTGCCGAGCTATGAGGTCGAGCTCCCTTTGTGGCAGTTTGCAGGCCGATGTGGTGCGGGATTCCAGGCGTCGTGCATGTCTTTTTAGGCGTTGTTTCCCGCGCCAATCATGACAACTTTCAAATTCTTTGTGAATCGGTCCCTGCACTCTTTGAATATCCGAGCTCGCCCCTTTACCTATAAATAGGAGAAACCAAGTTCATTTTTCACATTCACACACCCGAATTCCCAGAGCTTTCTCCGGCGATCGTGTTTTCTTACGTCCGATAGATTTTCGAAGGCTTCCCAAGGTAGAGTCCGGCTTCTTCCCACTTTTCTTATTTTCTTTTGCAGATTGCCTGTTCTTTTTCCCGATTCCCTCGAGTTTTTGGAAATTTTTGACATTTCCGGGGACTTTCCAAGTTTTTTTTTCCGACCACCCCTGTACCGTGACTCCGGCAACTAGGCTTTCTCGAGAACACACATAACTTTCAAATTCTGCCCCAGCCATGTCAGCTCATTTCTCAAGCCGGACTTTATCGAACCGTAACCCCGAGAAGCGTCCCGTAACTGGAAATGAGCCAATCCCCCTCATTACACCAATAATGGTCGATCTGGATTCTGAGGTGTCTTCCGTACTTGGCGAGGTCTGACCTAACTCCGGGGAGAAAGCGACCAACTCCGACCAGAGCGAGGAGTCTTACCTCCGCGAACTCTGGCACGACCATGAGTCGGCCTCGAACGATGCCTTGGCCGAGGATGAGGAGGTCGCAGAGGCTGCAGAGGAGGTCGCCGAGGCTGTAGGGGAGGTTGTCGAGGCGGACGAACATAGGGGTGATCTTGATGATGTGACCATCGAATATCTTAGCACCATTGGTTTCCCGAAACCTCACTTCTCGAGTACCAGGTCTCCGGCGAGGTCGTCCATTCTTTCGATTGGGAGGAGTACGTCGCTAGCATTTGGCGAATTTCCCTTGTCCAGACCGAGTGCTCTCTCTCGATCTAGAGGAGGTCGCCGCATCCGATTACAAAGCCGGCGAGGTCGTGAGCATTATCAATGAGTACTCCCTCCCCAACATACGCAAGAAATTCTGTATCCCGCTCGACATTTTTATGTATGCCCCTGTAAAGAATGAGTGGGCCGATTCTCCCCCTGAAGGATTAACTGCCATCAACATTCATAGTCTCGAGGTCGGGCTTACACTGCCCTTGCACTCGATCATCGGGCAGTTTCTCCTTGATAGCAATCTCGCCATCACCCAGCTCACACCAAATTCTTGGAGTAACCTCCTCGCCTCCCTATCCGCCTTCGTACTAGAGGGCTACGAAAACCGACTGACCTCGGCGGACCTGGGCGAGCTCTTCGTCGTGACTCGGCAAGTAAAGGATGGCCAGGGGTACTATTACCTCAAAGCTCTCCCCGGGGAGAAGTTTTTAGGGGTGCTTCTGAACAAAGTCCGTGATTGGAAGAAGCAGTTCTTCTTCATAGGTGGAGATTGGCGAGCTTCCGACACTTACTCCGGGTGAGGCAGCCGTTTACCCTCCCCCGAGGGATATGGGGAGGCTAGCAGTAGGTTGCCCCTATCGGTGTGTGTGGGTTAGATTATATTTACTAATCTAATTCTCTTTCTTTTTGCAGTTTCGAAACACCACAAGTCCAGTCGGGGGAGACCTAAGGTATCGATTGAGTTCGACCTGGTGCGAGCTATCTGCTGCCTGAGGAGTGAGAAGGACAGGGACATCGCCTATCTGTGCAAGCATCATTGCCTTCGACTTGCTGGTCTCCACACCTTGCCTCATCATCTCGCCCTTCAAGGTCCCGAGCTCCCGAGTTTGTAACTTACCAGAGCTCATCACTTCCGATATGTAGCTCACCTAGATACTGACCCTCATCCCACTTTGTGCAGGTGGTAGCTGGGTTGCATTCCCAATAGTCGAGATCCCGGAAGCTTACCATGTGCTAGGTCGCCGGATTGAAATGGGTCCCCTTCGCCCGAACAGACTGGTCTTCCCCTCGATTCTCGCCCTTGAGGCGAGTAAGAAGGCAGAGCTCGCCGCGAAGAAGGGCGAGGTCGGGGGTTCCGGAACTCAGAAGGGAGTGACCAAAACTTCGGCCAAAGCTCCCGATCCTACCAAGACAACGCAGGTCGCCCGGACCAACAGAGGCGGCGGGCGAGGTTCTGCCACGCCCGAGCGAGCCTCTCATACTTCGAAGAGGGGATCCCAACGTGGCGAAGGGTCTCGAGCGAGCGAGGGTGAGGCCCTAGCTCGCAAGAGAGCTCGGACCGGTCCCGGTGGCGAGGTGGAATTGGAGCCAACCGAGCGAACCAACACGAGGTCGGCCCAAGGTGGATCGGCTCACTCGACTGCCCCCTCGGCAATTGAGCCTCTTGGGAGGTCGACTCCCTCCCCATCACCTTTTGGGTTGCAAACGAGTGATGACACGCTCCTAGGTTGGGACCCCGGGCGAGTTCAGTAAGTAGCTCGCCACCTTGGCCCCCAGTCCTTGTCTTTTTTCTTTATGATCTTTTTCTAATTTCGACTGCTCTGACTTCGCAGCTACGCTCCCATCGCGCATCCTAATAGGCACGAAGTCCTCCATTCCTACGAGCATTCTCGCTCCCTCACCTCGATGCGCTACCTTCCTCCGGGCCTCGTCCGGAATACGATAAGCGAGGTGCCAAGGTTTTGGTCCTCCCATCAACTGGCGACTATCGAGGGCCAAAACTTGGCCGAGAACCTTACACTCTCGGCGTACCATGCGAGTGGGCTGCTGCAAGTGAACCAGAAAGCCATTGAGCAGGCCGCCCAGTCGGAAGAGGGTCGGCAAAAAAAGAATGAGGCCTTCTTGCAGATGGCTGATACCGCCGACAAGGCGAAGAAGTCTCGAGAGCTCACCGAGGAGAGGGCTGCTGCGTCTCTAGCCACCGAAAAGAGTGCTCTCGAGCAACTGGGCGAACTCCAGAGGAAGTTTGACGCCATCCAACGCAATGCCGACGCTCAGGTGAAGGCTAAGGAGGAGGAGTTCGCTTAGAAACTCGTTGACAAAGATCGCGAGCTCGTTGTGGTCCGGAGATAGATTGACCTCCAGCGTGGCTTATTCAAGACAGCCGACGAGGAGTGCACCAAGCTTAGAGAGGAGCTTTCGGTGAAGATTAATGAGGTCACCGAGCTCCGCAATGACGCGTCCTCCTCGGTGAGCTTGGATGTGGTGAAGGCCGAGGCCTCGGATAAGGGGTTCGTTCAGTGCTATGCTGAAGTCATCCGAACCATCTGGTGAGCGCGAGCTCATAAGGATGACGAGCTAAAAGCGGTGGTGGGCGATCTCAAAGATTGCTTGGATAGAGCCCCATTCCCCGATGGGACCGAGCTGGACATCGGCGACTTCCCAGAACTTGGGGTGCCACTCGACTTTGTTCCAGCACGCTTCGTAATCACCAATATGGTGCCCGTGCCGGAGCCGAATATCGCCACTGAGGAGAAGGCCGCCACTGAGGAAGGGCGAACTCCCCTCACGGTCGAGCAACTTCAGGAAGCCGTGGGGTATGCTATGATCGATACCTCAGGGTTCGACACTAAGCGGCTCACGGGCGACATCACTACGTTGCCCACCCTCACTGCCGAGGGCGAGGTCGCCGACCCTGAGGCCCCCGCCGAGGTCCCTGCTCAGATTGCCCCCACCGCTCCGCAGACTTAGAATAGCTTTTTCGGTTTTTTTATTTTTGCAAAGTTGTAGTAGCTCGCCGGGCTGCATAGCTTGCCCAGAAGGAGCTCCTTTTGGTAGTTTTCTTTTTGTTTAAGTAGTTGAAGCTCGTTGGGCATGTGTAGCTCGCCCAGAAGGAGCTTACTTTTGTAGTCCATACACGGTCAGCTGGCCGACCTTTGTGGCCAGCACCACTTCGTATACTTAGGAATTTTTCAAGTATTTTTTACTTGAAAGTTTCTTAAGTATCTTTTGAATAGAATTCGAGCCTTTTGTTACGATCCCGTCTTCGCTTATATTTTTATGCTTACATTATAATTTTGATTAGCTCGTTTATATATTTTTCGGGTACTCAACTATTTGTCTTACTCTACTTTTGAGAAGCGAATCATTCGTTTTACGTCACTTAGGACTACGAATTGTACCTCCGCTTGTGTAGTACATATTCTTCATCTTACGCCACTTATGGCCGCGAACCGCTCGTCTTAAACCACTTAGGGTAGCGAGTTGTACTTTGTTTAATTCACGTTGGGCAATAGGGTTTCTTGAACCTTGCCTTAGACGTTTTCCATCTTTTTCGCGAATTTTTTTAACTTTCGGCAGTAGGCGCTTAGTGATCCTTTAAGAAGGATACCTTCGCTGACCTGAAGCACTTTGGCCTTTGCCGTTTGAGCTTTTAGAATATAACGTTCGGGACCTTGGTCCTTGCGTATTGCGAAGCTTCAAATAGTTGGACATTTTGCGAACCTTCGAAGAGTTAGATATTTTTGCGAACCTTCAAAGAGTTGGATATTTTCGCGAACCTTAGAAGAGTTGGAACATTTTCTTCGAGAAAAACTTCTAACTTTGTATAGCGACGTAATTTACATCGGTTGCCATCAACATTCCTGATGCGAACCATCGACTAGTCTATTACAAAATCTCGATTTATTGATAAAATCTCTTTAGATGCGCCGCACTCCAGGTGTATGATGAGGTGTTTCCTTCGGTGTCCTCGAGGTCATATGTGTTGTTTGCCCAGGCGGCGGTAACCCGGAATGGTCCTTCCCAGTTTGACCCGAATACAACTGGTGGGGCCATCAACTTCTTCTTCAGCACCAAGTCCCCAACCTTGAACTTTCGGTCTCGGACCTGGGAATTGTAGTACTTTTCCGCTCTGCGCTTGTAGGTGGAATTTTTCATTTCCGACGAAGCTTTGGTTTCTTCGATCAAATCTTTTTCGACTGTCAAGGCTTCGTCGTTCTTTTCTTCGTCATATCTTACCACCTTCCAGGTCTTATTCTGGACTTCCACCGGTACTACTGCTTCAGTTCCGAAGGCTAAGGCAAACGGTGTCTCTCCGGTGTTGGCTCGGTACGACGTTCTGTAGGACCACAGAACCTCCGGGAGTTTGTCTGCCCAACCTCCTTTCTTGTCTTCGAGGCGGAGCTTCAATGTGTGTTTCAAAATTTTGTTCACCGCCTCGACCTGGCCGTTCGACTGTGGATGGTATGGGGTTGAGTAGTGTTTCTTGATGTTCCATGAACTACAGAAATCTCTCAACTTTTGGCCGTCGAACTGCCTTCCATTGTCTGTGATGATCGATTGCGGAAGTTCGAACCGCCAGACCAGGTTCTTCCATATGAAGCCGATCATTCTTTCTTGAGTTATTGTTGTAAGTACTTCAACTTCAGCCCACTTGGTGTAATAGTCTACTGCTACAACAACAAACTTTACACCGCCTCTGCCAGGTGGAAATGGGCCGATCAAGTCGATACCCCATTTTGCAAAAGGTCATGGGCTGAAAACCGACTTCAGTTGGTTGGCTGGGGAGTGGATGTTAAGTGCGAAAAGTTTACACTTTCGACACTTCCGTTTGAAGCTAATGGCATCCTTGCGTAGAGTGGGCCAGTAGTACCCTTGTCTGATTATCTTGTATGCCAAAGCTTGCCCCCCAGCGTGACTTCCACAAATTCCTTCGTGAATTTCTTCTAACACCTCGAACCCTTGCTTCTTAGACAAGCATTTGAGTAGAGGTAGAGAGAATCCACGTTTGTAGAGTTGGTCATCCACCAATGTATATCTCGCAGCCTGCTTCACTAGCCGACTAGCTTCCCATGTGTCCTCGGGGGTCGTTCCGTCCTTTAAGTATTTTTGGATCGGAGTGCACCAATCTTCACTGTCTTTATTGCCTTCCTGCCCCCACTCGAGGTCTGGTTTACTTTGTAATCGGACGTCGAGGGGTTCTTCAGTTTGGTGACTACAACCTCCGTGACCTCGGCTTCGCCGTTACTGGTAGCTAGTCGGGCTAGGGCTTCTGCTTGCGTGTTTTCTAGTCGCGGTATCTGATTGATGTAAACCTGCGTAAACATCGAGATCAGATGCGCGGCTATCTTCTGGTAGGTCATCATCTGCTGGTCTTTTGCCTCGTACTCTCCCCGGACTTGGGATATTATTAGCTGGGAATCTTCGAAAACTTAAAGATTGGTTGCCCCCACAACTAATGATAACCTAAGTCCGGCTATCAAGGCTTCATACTCCACCTCGTTGTTGGTTGCTCGTAAGTCGAACCGGATTGCGGAGGTGAAGACTTGTCTGTCCGGGCTGATTAGGACCACGCCGGCGCCTGCTGCCTTGCTGGTTGATGATCCGTCAACATAGAGGTGCCACGGAGCTATACGCCCCCTCGTCAGATCTTGTGGGAAAGTTAGCTCGACGATGAAGTCGGCGAGCGCTTGTCCCTTGATCGCTGTTCGGGGTGCGTAGGTTATACCGTATTGGCTAACTTCTAGTGACCACTACAGCAAGCGTCTGGTGGTGTCTGGGCGCTGCAATATTTGACGTAGTGGGAAAGTCGTCAGCACCTCTACCGGGTGGTCGAAGAAGTAGAGCCTCAATTTTCTAACATTCATCACCAGTGCATAGGCTAGCTTCTCTGTTGGGGTGTACCGCAACTCGGCTTCATGTAATACTTGGCTTACGTAGTACACTGGTAGGTGTGTTTTCGCTTCTTCTCGGACCAGGACGGAGCTAATGGCAACCTCCGACGCAGCAAGGTATAGGTACAACTTCTCCCCAGGTATTGGCTTTGACAGGACCTGCATATCTGCCAGGTATGTTTTAATATCTTCAAAAGCTAGCTGGCATTCGCTTGTCCACACGAAGTGATTCTTGAGGTGCAATTTGTTGGCTTTGGCTGCCTCCTTGTACCTTCGTGTGTTTGCTTTAATTTCTTCGAAGAACGGGCGATTCCGGTCGCCAGACCTGGAGATGAACCTGTTCAAGGCTGCCATGCACCCGGTCAACCTTTGGAATTTTTGCACGGAATCAGGCACACCCATCTCGATTATGCACTGGACCTGCGTTGGGTTGACCTCTATTCCTCGTTGGCTAACCAGGTGACCTAGGAACTTTCCTGAATGTACGCCGAAACTGGTCTTTTTGGGGTTCAGTTTCATGTTGTAGTGGTGCAGTATGTCGAAGGTTTGCTTGAGGTGGTCGAGGTGATCCTCCTTCCTCAAACTCTTGACAACTATGTCATCCACGTACACCTCCATAGACTCGCCGATGTGTTGGTCGAACATTTTATTCACTAACCTTTGGTAGGTTGCTCCGACGTTGATAAGTCCGAATGGCATCCTTTCCCAGCAATACATGTTTTTGTTGGTGTAGAATGTCGTATGTTCCTGGTCATCTGGGTGCAATGCTATCTGGTGATAGCCTACGAATGCATCATTGAATGTCATCATTTCATGGCCAGTGGTGCTATCTACAAGCTGATGAATGTGGGGTAGTGGGAAGTTGTCCTTCGGGCATGCCTTGTTCAGGTCCGTGAAGTCGATGCATAGCCTCCACGTCCCGTTGTGTTTTTTACAAGGATGGGGTTTGCGACCCACTGTGGACACAAGGCTTCCTTTATCAGCTTGTTGTCTAACAGCTTTCCCACTTCGGTTGTTAGAGCTGCGTACTTGTCTGGTCCATACTTCCTCTGCTTTTGGCGCATGGGTCTCCTCGTCGGATCTATGTTAAGTCGATGGAAAGCATGTTCCAACGGGATCCCCGTCATATCTTCGTGGGACCAGGCAAATACGTCCAAGTTGGACATTAGAAACAGCTCCATCCTCGACCGGTATGGTTCGGGTAACTTGGAACCTATGAAAAGCTCCAAGTCCCTTTCCGGGTCCACCGGGAGTGCCGTCAATTCTTCCATGGGGGTGACCTTTCTTTTTTTATTTTTCCACCTTGGGTCGCTGATGAACTCGTCTCACTCCTCTTGTGACATTTGCGCAGGTTCGTGACCTATGCGTGGCTCGAGGTCATCAGTTTGATTCCCAGCTTGGACGGGTTCCTCAACTGCCAATACTTCTGGGGGTCCGTTAGTTTGGAGAGGTCCTGTAACTTGGGGAGTTGGATCAACTTCCATCGGTACAGGTTCTTGGTCCTCCGCAGGTCCCTCATCTTGCGGACCTTCGACCACCTCCATGGACATAGGTTGTGAACCTTGCACTAGTTTCTGCACTTGGGCTTCCTTCACCTCCATTGGTGCCGACTGTGCCTCTTGCGCAGGTCTCGACACTTGGTCAGATTCTGGCAGATCGCCTACCTCCATCATCTCAGTTTCTGTAGAGATGATGTGTAGAATATTTGGCTCGCCCGTCGGAATTTGGATTTCCTCCTCAAGGACCTGGACCTGCGTCACGGCTTTCCTAGCTCGGCCATCTTTAATTTGGAGTAAACACTCTTGGGCCTTTTTCTGGTCACCTTTTATGGTTCCGGTTACTTTTGGGGTTGGGAATTTCAAACAATAGTAGTAGGTCGAACACGCCACTTTGAATTCATTGATAAAGGGGCGGCCGAGGAACCCATTGTAGGAGGACTGCTGGTCGACAACTAGGAAATCTACCAACCTAGTCAGCCTCCTCTCCGGGTCCTCAGCCGATACAAGCTGGACGCTCAACCTAATACTACCTAGGGGGACGGTTACAGCCTCTCTGAACCCCAATATCCTAGCATTGCTAGGTTCTAAATACGACTCAAAATCACCTAAGGCATCTAAGGTAGATTTGAAAAGAATGTTGTGAAAGCGTCGGTGTCCACAAGTAGCCTGTGAACTCGGACATTCATGATGTTGGCAATTATCACCAATGAGTCGTTGTGGGGCGTCAGTACCCCCTCCAGGTCCGCCGAGGAGAATGTTAGCTCATCAGTGAGTTGTACGACGGTCCTGGAGCTGGAGCCGCCTTCCTGGACTTGGTTTATGGCCCGGATCTCGGCCTTCCTTTTTCTCCTGGAAATGGAGGATCCCCCGTCCTGGAGACCTCCGGCAGCTCCAATTTCTTCTTCGAGAACCAAGAGTTCTCGAGTTGGCTCCAGGTTTTGTTGAGGTTGGGGAGGTGCCCTCCACCTGTTTTGAGGACCGCGTTGGCCCGTGTCCTCTTCTTCCTCATCGGAGGCTTCCCTCCTCTCGAACCTGGGCCTCTTCGCCGGTGCCTTTTTCACGAAGTCGGTCAGCTTCCCATTCTCATAGAATTTCCAGAGTTGTTTGAGGAGGTCTCGGCATTTTCTCTGGTGAAGTGGCCGATCGACTGGTGATAGGCACAGTACTTATTGGGGATGAGCTTCGCGCGGTCCTGGCGAATTCTCCTCGGCTCTTCCAACAAGGCTTTGTCTTTGACCACAGTAAATACGTGGTCGACGGAGACGGTGAGTACTTGGTTGAGCTTTTCTTTGAATTCGTCCCCGTCGCCAAAAGCTTTCAAGTTTCGGGGAGCCTTGTATGTGCCCTCGGACTTCTTCCCGTAGGGCTTCCTCTCCTCGGAGGCACCGACCTTTTTCTGGAGGGCCTCCTGCATGGCCACGAATACCCCCGCCTTGTGGCGGAATTCGGTGTAAGTGTTCGGACATGCGAGGTGCATTTCCTTCCAGAGATCGGTGTCTTTTCGGAGCCCGGCCATCACTGCGACGACCTTGGTGTTCTCACTCACCGGCTCACCCTTCAGCAGTATCTTATCGAACCTCTCCAGATACTGCTGGTCGGTCTCGATCTCTCCTTGATGGATGTTGGCGAGTCGGTGCTTCTGGGTAAGGTAGGATCCAAACCCGGAGAAGTGGGCTAAGAACTCCCATGATAGTTGGCCAAATGAGTGGATTGACCCCGGGGCGAGTGATGAGAACCAGCGGTGAGCACGGTCCCCTAGGGTCAGCGGGAAGTTCCGGCACTGAGTGGAGTCGGTGGCACCCACCGAGATCATGTAGTCTGCATACTTGGCCAGGTGGACCTTCGGGTCGGATTCACCCTCATACGCAGACATCACCGGGAAGTGGATCTTCTTCTGGACCGGTGCTCGGAGGATGGTAGGTGCCAATGGAAACGCGGGGAGAGTGGTGGCATCGGGCCCGCCAGACTTGGCTGCTACTTGCTGTTGTAGCATTTCGATGGCCTTTTTCAGTGTGGCCAGCTCATCATCGTGGGCTACCTCCGGCGGAGGTTGCTCAAAGATCGTGCGTCTCGTGGACGTACGCCCCTGAGGTACCTCACTCTGGGGTGACCCCTTCGTGGTGGTTCAGAACTGGAGCCCGCCATGTGGGCCCAATCTATCGGTCGCGGGCCTCCATAGTCGGTCCTGGGCGGACCTGCGAGGCTGTAGGTCCGACTCTCCCCTCTGGGACGTAGTTGGGGCCACCGTTCGTTCGTTCTCCTCACCTCTCGGCCCCAACCTGCCCTGGAGGACCTCCCTCCTCAGCGACTGGTGAGTGGCGGATGCCTCGGTGTAGGCCGAAGCTCGCCCAGCCTGCGTAGCTGGCTCCTCCACCACCTTGGCCTTCCCAGCGCTCTCCCTGTGTTGGCGAGCTTGGGCAGAGCTCGCCTCCTGCTCAGAGGGGAGGTCGCTATACTGGCCCCGAGTCTGGGTGCCCTGAGTGGGCCTTGTCTGTTCCCTGACCTCGGTGGCTGGAGCTCGTCGGGGTACCAGGGCGAGCTCATTGAGCTGCCTCTGCTGCAACCTTTGCAGGGTTGCAATGGTGCGTTGGAGCTCGTCGGGGTTGTTGGCGAGGTCCGTCAGGGCGGGGTTTAAATCCTCCTGAGTCACTACAACTCTCGGAGGTCGCGGAGCAGTGTTCTTCTGAGGAGCTCAGCGCGAGGTCTCCCCTTCAGCCTGGTCCTGGTCGCCCTCCTTCCACCTCCGGGTGTTCGCCGAGGTTTGCCCCTTAGGCATTTTGGGGCTATGCAGGGGGTAGCTCGCCGAAGGTCGCCGAGGTAGGTTGCCGGGGTTATGATCTTCCAGCTTGGGCGTGTTTACACAGGTTTTCGTCTAGCTTTACGTATAATGAATTGTCCAAAATTTGGTTTATTCGTGTACACGTGTGCGTTTGAAAACCTTTTGGGCAGAAGTTACAAATCTGGAAATTTGGGTTTTTGCCCGGAAATCTGGGTTTTTGTCCAAAGGATGAAAATGTTTGTGTATCTTCGAGTGTTCTTGAACTTTGGTCAAGAACACCTCCAAATCTTCAAACCTTCAAATAAATCCTAATTTCTCACTCTCAAATTTTTTGGTTCAAGACCCTTCCTCTAGCGCCAAATTGTTGATAGAATTTGCTAATGATGTGTTTATGTGGCTTGTTATATCATATTAATCCTATCAAACAATAATCTATGATTTATGTTCTTGGTGTTCTTAAGGGGATAATGTAGAGAGAGAAAGTAGAGAGTTTAGAGAGAGAGAGTAAGATGTGTATTATCATTGAATTGTTATGAATAGTACAAGAGAAACTTTATTTATAGGTGTGCAAATGGGAGGTGGCACCTTACGAGCCTATTAGGCTTCCGGTGTTGAAGAAGGTTCGTAACCTTCGTCTTGCTCCCTCACGATGCACCCTTTACCAGGTCCTTTCTTACTACATATCTATTCTTCCTATTTATACAGCTGATACTTGGGTTCTCGGGCTGGGCGAGGTCCTTGGCGAGCTCCTGAGGTGAGTTCCTTAGGTGAGCTTCATGGGCGAGCCGCCCCTTTGTGGGCGAGCTCCCCTGCGAACTCCCCTCTCATGTCTGGTTGGTCAGCCGACTTTAGGCTTTTGGGGCCTCGGGCAAACTCCTCATTCACTTCGCCGAGCTCCCTTATGTTGTGACACCCCTGCGAGCTGGCGACCTGCCGAGCCTTCGCAATAATTTTGCGAGCTTAATATATATCCTAGGCCCCAATTTCTAACAACCAAATGGGCTAACCGCCCAAATAAAAATTTTAATAGACTCTAATAAGATCAACCAAATGCACCCTTAAAGGAATTAGATAGGATTGTATTGTTTGAATTTGACTTAAATAAGACTAATCTAATGTGTGTTTAGATGGTAGGAATATCTCAATTATATAATATAAGAAAAAATTAACTTATGTTTGGATTTAAAGATTGAGTGGAATTAATGTGCAAATTTCAAATTTTACCCCTACTAAACTTTAGAATTAAATTGGAGAACTAATTGAATTAAAGCTAAATAACCGTGTTGTACATCACCCTTGTGTTTTGGGGGGAAGCTAGGGATTGTTTTGCTTAACATTGTGGGGTCGTTTGGTTTATTGGACTGGTTGATTAATTGAGATTGAATTAAACAGAATTGTACTATTGAAATTTGAATGTATGTTTAGATTGTAGAATTGTCTTAATTATATAATTAAAAAAAAAAATTATGTTCGGATTTAGGAATTGAGTAGGATTAATATGTAAATTTCAAATTTTATCCTCACAAAACTTTAGAATTAAATTGGAAAATTAATTAAATTAGAACTAAATATGTCATTTTTTGTGTTGGGACTAAGTAATCCCTCCAAATATATGAGACTAGAAAATCATAAATTTGAGGATTACCTGGAATTCAAATCTCGGACTGACCAATAATCCTGGATCGAAAACCCACTAGCCAAATAAAATATTACCTGAGATTAAATGAGTAGCTCCAGGTAATCATAGGAACAAGACACCTCCTAGAGCATATCTATCCCCTATCTTTTAAGTTAAACACATTGTTATTAATATTAATAAAATAATGCCCATAAATGTAATTAAAATCAGTGATGCAAATGGCGGCCGCCGACGCCTAGGCCTTGGCGATGAAAAATGGCAGACGGCAGATTTGGCGCCGCCTAGGAGGCCTCGGTGGTGACATGATTATGGCGGGTTCGGCGGGTTTGGCGGATTTTTGGATTTTTTTTTTAAGGTTATGTTTATGACTTTATTTTTAGAAGCCTGAAGGAGACCTACTTTTGATGGATTTTTAAAATTTAAAGTCTATATTTAATATTTATTAAATAAACTAATAACTAAACTAATCTAAACTAAAGTAATACTTATAGTTTTATGCTAATAACTATTAACTAATATTAAACTATTAATTATGTTTTATTTTAATTTTACTATTTATTGTGAAATGTATATTTTTATTAGAAAAATTAATATTAGTAGATTTAAAAAAAAAAATTAGAAATATATTAAAAAACCTTGGCGCCGCCTAGGCGGCCTTGGTGCTTGAAGGTGGTCGGCCACCGGCCGAGCGCCATTTACACCCTTGATTAAAATATACACATTAGATTTGATTGATAATATTAAATAAAATATATAATTAAAATTGAGTATAAGTACACGTTAATCTATATATATATATATATATATATACAAAAGCACAAGTTCACGTTAAAAGAAGGAAAGCTTCTGGTATCACCGTACACGATACTCGCCGTATTAGGCAATCGTGTCTTGCACGTACTGTCAAGAAGCGTGGTTACAAAAATTACTGAAATATATTAATAACTGACACACATTTATTAAGTTAATTAAAGAGATACTCCCTCCGGCCATGATATTTAGTCTATCTTAGTTGTGCACGGTTATTAAGAAAAAGTTGATGTTGATGTGTAAAAGTGAGTGTATTAGTATAAAGAAGTGTTAATTATTAATAAAATATTTGATGTGATGTGTAAAAGTGAGTATATGTGTATAAAAAATAAAAATAATGATTGAAAATTTTCCATTTTGGGTAGGTAGACTATTTATTGTGGACGGCTATTTAAGGCAACGTGGACTAATTTTCGTGGACGGAGTGAGTATTAAAGTCTTCAATTCTTTTACTATGTGCACATATTTTTATACACCAGTTACTGAATCTATCTAAAATATTGTGTGTTATTTGGCTTCTCCAAGAAGCTAACCCTTCAAATTACATAAAAAAATAAAAATAAATAAAACCCTTCAAATTACATTATACTATTGCGTATAAATAGGGATTTTATTTTCACTTCTTCTCTTATTTTGCAACAAATATGAAAATTTAGAAAGAGGACGAGGATGTTTCTCTTTTGTGAGGAATAATGCTGGGAGAATTGGAGTTTTGGCCCATCAATGGAGTCCTTGCCAACTGAGAAAAGTTTGGTTTAAAGGATGACTGCTGTTATCTATTATATTTAGGGCTCATTTGGTTCGTAAGATAAAAGTATCTATGCGTAAAAAATATGCATGTTTTTTACAGATAGATATTTTTATCTTACGAACCAAATGAGTCCTTAATGGAATGCTTGCATTTGAGATTTGTATATATACATGTTATTTCCCTCAATCTTCTCTCTGTGTTTGTGTGATGAAAAAAATATTTTGTATGTTAATCCAATTTTTTATTATTTTTTTCTTTTTTAGAAACATACTAAAATCATACAGTTAATAGAATTTGTAAATTATTTATTTTGAATATTATATGTTATATATTTTTATTTTATATCATTTTGTTGCAATGGTATAAAATATATAATGATGTAAATAATCTTTTTATAAATAAATATTTAAAATGAAGAATTTTTTTCCTGTACTATATATAAATACAGTAATTCATCTTTTTATGCAGTCGTGACTCTTAAGTATTTCGAAGGCGAGTGAGTTAATTTTGTGTCCTGTAATTTACTAGGTTAAAATATTATGAGTAAAGAGTTCTTGAAAATTGGCCATTGCTAATTATTTTAAAATAAAAGTGGATTATTTTTACAAAAAAGTACAACTGGGGTTAGAGCCATTATGCTAGAACTTTTTAAGATAACCACTTTTATATGTTTCCGTTAATCTCTAGAAAAATATTAATTTTAATTTTTATAAATTTTTTATGGCATAGGTAATTTGAAATTGTCTTATTTTATTTATGATTAATTTTATACTCCCTTAATCATTATAAGATTTTCTTTATTTTTGTATAATTTTTCATTACTTTATATAAAAATTAATATATGGTTCACTATGTATTAATAATAAATACACTTTATTAAATGAAATGAAAAAAACTATAATTTAATAGAAAGAATATTATTTTGTTTTTGGTGGCTTAATTTTATTAATTGATTTCAATCTTTTTAGTGACTAATTTTAATTGGTTTTATTAAATGCACAATCTTAATTGATTTTCTCCCTCAATTTTTTTTAGAAAATCTATTCTTTTTTCGAGCTTAAAAAAAGTAGACATATTGAATGTAAAAAATTAGAAAAGTTTAAAATTGAATAGTGTAAATTTTTTTTTAAAAGTAAAATAACCTACTTCAATTTGGCGGTCTAAAAAGCATTAAAATGAAATGGTTATTAGGTGGATCAACTCTTATATAGTAGTTGTAATTTTGATTCATAACGAGACAAAAAAATGTGTCATATATTCAAAGTTAAAGAAAATTATTGTAATTGATTATTTTAACAAACTATTATAATTGATTACTTAAAAAAAA
>JAPKLY010000322.1:173081-206106 GCA_026898435.1 Prunella vulgaris
TATATATATAGCATATAATATCTATATATATTATTTTATGCACGGGAGAAAATACTAGTATAATAGTAAAGTGTGATGCGTGCAGCGTGTTGGTAAAAAAAATAGTGTTAAATTTTTATGCATGTGTTAGCATCTGCTAAATTATTTTGTTATGTTTATATAGTTTTTTTTTTTTTTGAAGGAGTTATGTTTATATAGTTAAAAGCTATAAGTTAATAACATAATTAAGAAGTTAAGTGCACAAATTATATAATCGTCATATAAGATTGCGTTGGACTGTCACAAACCTTTAAACATGCACCAAATTATTTTGCGTGCCACACATTTTATATTATTAATTACCCAAAGTCATGTATCAAGATCTAAAGAGGTGTATCTACCACTACTTCGTCTGCTTGATGATCAAAGTGGAAGTTCAGCTATATCAATGGTGCATGCTAAGAAAAATCAGGTATGATGTAATTTAGAATGACACGCCATCTGCTGCAAACTCATATTATGGTATGCACATATATTTTCAGGATTGAACCGAAGCCAGAATTACAAAAAGAGTCGCTGATCAATTTTTATATAAAATTAATTTGTAATAAATTTATTTTAAAGTATTAAATGTTTAATTAAATATATCAAAATATTTGTAAAAAATATCAAAAATTAAAATCAATAATAAATGAAACATATATCATTATACCAATTTTTTTATATTTCTAAATTGTACAATCGCTTTCTTCAATATAGATAGAGATATATTGAGCCTTGCGTTATCAACCAGCTTCAAAGCGGGTCCCACATTACTCATACCCGCTCAACCTTAGACCTTGTTTATCGGTGACACCCATTCATGGGTCATAGCTAAAAGACAACCGACAAAATAAAAAAAGAAAAAGAAAAATTCAGTTCTCAGAACCAACCCGAGCGGCCAACAGCGGGTTGGATTTCTGAAAAATTGCCACGTGTCCATCTTTCATTGGGTGGTAAAAATTTTATTCTCATATAATTAAATTTGTAGATATTAAAAATAATATATATTATAAAAATAAAAAAAATATATCAAAATTCATAAAATAAAATTCTCTACAAATAGAGTCCAATATCAAAATATTTTGAAATTAAAATCAAAACACTCTATTTTTTTTAATATTTTTATTCTAATTTATATCATTTTTTTCATGAAAAAGATTGAAATTGATTTTTATTGGTTGTCTTCTTGTATTGAGATGGATAAAATTTGAGCAAAATTCCACAAGCTAAGGTTGAGATGGATAAGGTTTGCCACGTTTCACTTGTTTATTGGTTATGGAATTTTTTTTGGATATAATTAGATTTTCAAGATAATATATATTAAAATAAATTAAAAAATATCAAAATTTGTAAACTAAATTTCTTTATAAATAGAACCGAATTATATTTTGACACACAAACAAAATCTCTATCTCTATCTCTTCTCTTTTGAAATTTCTATCCTAATATGGATCCAAATGATCCCAATTATTTTTCAATTTCTCAAAATTTTCCATTCTCACAAGATTATCCAAACTTTGGATTCTTTCATAACTCTTCTTTTTCGAATTCAGAAGAGTTTTCAAACTCACAATATAATCAAAATTCTCAGTTTTCTCCCGATCTTAATCAAGTTCTTATCTCTGAATCCTTCCAAACATCACAAAATATCTCCAAAAATTTATTCCAAGAAAATTCATCGACACGCAAAAATAAAAAAGGGACTAATGTCCCTTGGTGTGTGAAAGAAGACATAACTCTAATGGCATCTTGGTGTCAAGTTAGTGGAGATGGTATACGTGGTAAAAATCAGAAGATTGTCCCATTGTGGAAACAAGTTCATGATTTGTATCATGAAGCTCATCAAGAAAATCCAAATGAGATAAATGAAAGAAATGTAGAGTCAATGAAAGGTCGATGGAAACGACTTAATGAAAATGCAAACAAGTGGATTGCTGCTTACAAGGAAGCATATCGCCGAAAAAAAAAAACGGAATGAGCCTGAACGATATTGAGAAGGAAGCTCATTCGATTTATGAAGCGGGGGGCAAATTTAAGTTTCAGATATCACATGCATTTGTTGGGTCCTTTTTATCCACTCAGATGTCACATGCAAGTGTCACTCAAAGTACTTTATTAAATAGAGCACATTATGAGTTCAGATATCACATGCATTTGTTGGGTCCTATATATACTTATTGAATTCACGATCTACTCTAAATTCCCCATCTTTACTTGACTCAATTATTTTCTCTCAAACACAATTTCTTTCCTTGTTCTTTCTCAAAAATTTAAAAATGTCTTTCAATGAAAATTCATCATCCTCTTCAGATACAAGCTCTGATAATGCATTTGATGATTGGAAGAAAAGGGTTGCTCAACAGAATCATCAAATTGATCTCATTATCGAGAATATGATCATCGATAATCCTAATCTGATTGTAGAAGATCACCATCCTAGAGCCAGAAGAAGATATTGTGAAAGAGATCGCGAGATTGGTGAAGAGCTTTTGATGAATGACTATTTTAGCGACAATTCGACGTATACTCCTGAGATCTTCCGATGAAGATTTCACATGCGAAAATCAGTATTCCTACGTATAGTGGAGACTGTTACTGTGAACGATGAATATTTTCAACAAAGACCCGATGCCACAGGTAGACGGGGCCTCTCATCGTTGCAGAAATGTACTGGAGCTATGAAAGTGTTGGCATATGGGACATCATCTGATGTTGTCGATGAGTACTTACGAATGAGTGCAGCTGTGACAAGACAAGCTCTCGTACATTTTGTAGAAGGCATAATCTCTTGCTTCGGTGACGAGTATCTTAGAAGGCCAAATGAATACGATTTGGCCAGACTACTCCATGTAGGGGAACAACGAGGATTTCCAGGTATGATAGGCAGTATTGACTGCATGCATTGGGAATGGAAAAATTGTCCTACTACATGGGCAGGGCAGTATGCAGGGAGAAGCGGAAAACCAACAATCATTTTGGAAGCAGTTGCATCATATGATCTATGGATATGGCATGCTTTCTTTGGAACACCAGGTACGTGTAATGATATTAACGTACTCCATCGATCTCCAGTCTTTAGTGATGTCTTAGAAGGTCGAGCACCAAATGTTAGGTACATCGTGAATGGTAACGAAAAAAATAGGGCGTATTATCTCACCGATGGTATATATCCTTCATGGGCTGCATTTGTCAAGTCGATTACTTCTCCTCAACTTCGAAAGCATAAGTTGTTCGCTCAACACCAAGAGGCTGCGCGAAAAGATGTAGAACGAGCATTTGGAGTTCTGCAAGCTCGTTTTGCATTTCTTCGACTCCCATGTCTTATTTGGGACAAGTCTTTGATGGGAAAAATAATGATGGCTTGTATCATCATGCACAATATGATAGTTGAGGATGAAAGAGACACGTACCAAAATTACTATGATCCCACAGAATTTTTCATGGACAATCCCACTAATGATGATCAAGGTTTTCAATACTCTACTAATCGCATTGCAAGTTTGTCCACTTATATGGCTAATAGGGAACAACTTCGCAATAGAGATGCTTATATCGCTTTGAGGAACGACTTAATTGAGCATATATGGCAAAAATTTGGTCATCAAGACTAAGTATGCATTTTATATTTTTTGTATTTGTAATTTAATATTACATCTATTTGTATGTATTTTATTTATTTATTTTTAATTTTGTATAAATATTTCATGTATTTGTATGCTGTTTGTTTATTAAAATTTAATTTTGTATTTTTAAAAAACTTGTGATTTTAACTTTGTTATTGATTTAATATAAGCATATATAAAAAAAAATGAAGTATATGTAATATTTAATTAAAAAATAATTTTATTTAGGTTGGGTTGGTGTCATTGATAAAATATAGAAAAATTAAAGGTTAGGTTGGATTGAAAATTGTGTGTGTGGATGAGAGAGAAATGAATATTATATTAAAAAGTTGGGATGGAATAGGTGATGGATAAAGATGGTCATACCAAATAATTGCTTTATTAATTCAAGCTTTGTCAGTGACTTTTGAACACAACTTTTTTTTAAATGAATAGAACATGAAGAGTAAACTTACATAAAACGGAGATAATATTAACTTAAGAAACAATTGTGCATGATATCAGGATAGGGAATATAATAAAGTCGTCAACGAATCCAAACACGAACACACCAACAATCTGGAAATTTATTCATAATAGGTTTTTTTTTGTTCTCCAGTACAAGATATAAAAGCAACTAGTAGAAACGACACAACAGTATCAAACATCAACACAGAGAAATAGTACAACTAGAAAACGAAGTAGACAATCATATCTTGTCAACATCCTCATCCTCGTTCTCACTCCAGCAGCATTGCAGAATCGAAATGGGGGACCCGCACCCGTCCCTGCTAGTGAAGCTGCAGTAGATCAGCGCTCCTCCATCGGAGAACACTTCACAGCTCCTTCCTCCACAGTTATAACCCTCCACTCCCAGTTGGAACTCAGAATCCAGCTCTTTCCCAGTAACAGAAGCATGCAGAGCAATCGAAAAATTAGCTGGCTTGAAGCAAGCCAGCACCCTCTCCAGTACTTTAGTCAAATCCAACGTTTTAAAATCATAACCAACACATTCAAAGCTTGCATAGCTGAATCCATCTTCAGGGGTGACGTGAATTGTCGAGATTGCCCCCCCTTCTATTGCATTCATCGAGTAGCCACATGGATCAAAATCAAAGTCGCATATCTCAGAGTCAGGAAGAATGTTCCTGATGCCAGAAGCCTCGGTCATCACTGTGGCAGAGCTGGACTGGGTCTTGAAAAACACAGAGGCCTTTTTCTGGTCCAGATTGGTCATGCACATCTCAAGGGTATAAACGGGATCAGACTCAACCGTTGGCTTGACAGTAGCAGAATAGACGTGCCACTGCTCGTGTTCATCAGCAGCTCCCATCACATAGGCTTCGCTGCTCAGACCGAGATCAGTAAAATGGCTGTCGAGAACAGAGACCTCTTCAGCAAAGCTCCGGTGTGGAAATGGTTGAGCACCTGGGAATATGAAACTTCCACGGGTGTATCTAACCGAACTCACGGTGAGTCCAAGTGAATCAGCCAACTTCAGGACGGGTGGGATTGAAAGCAGCAATTTGGTAGTCCCGCAGGTTTTCAGTATTATCTTGTATGGGAATACAAAGAGACTGGACTCAGATAAGACATAGGAGTCAACATCATCGTTCTTCAAAGAGGAGACTATAGTGCATTGTGCAGGGCCCAAGATTTCATCCAATTGATCTCTAGTTAGAGATCGAAGGCCACATCCTTCTGGATCAGAGAATAATCCAGGTTCAGAAAATGAAATCTCGAGCCTCTTTTCGTAACCTTCAAAACCGATTGCAGAGAGTGGCATGGCCATTTCAGGCAAGTAGACAAGATTGCTGTATGGAAGCGGAGGAATAGCAAGGATGAGGAAAGATGAAAAAGGAAAATGCTTAAAGGTTGAGAGACTCTTTTATAAACCACTTAAGGTGGTTTTGGGAAAGCTTGACAAATCTCAGGATGGCTTCCGAACGCACTGCAACAGAGTAACACGCCATAATCAGTATCCATACAAAGGTTACAAGCAACCAGAAATCAGAACCTGGGGCACAAATAAGAGAGCAAACAGTAATAGAACTCACGTTAGAGTATGCAGCAGATCTGAATTTCTTGATTCCTCCGTGTGGTCGAACGTCTTCAATGCTGTATCCAAGGGGAGCTTCGTAGAATAGGGATTTACTACTGCTGGACTTTTTATTCCCACCCTTGGTCTCCATTAGATCATTCAGTTCCTTCTGATTAATCAATCAAGCAAGAACTAGAAAAAATGAGGAAGCAATGGCAAAAAATAAAATGGCAACCACCACCATAAGAACGAAAATATCGACATTAATTAAGAAGAATCGTAAAAAAAATTGTTTCAAACGATTGACCAAAGCCTATAGAAAACGGTGAATCAAGGAAAAAAAATGAAATCAACAATGTAATTAGGGTTGACATATCGACAACAGATGTTGGTCCTAATTGGTAAATTCTATTCAGTGAAGGCAAATTTAATGCTTAAATATATTGTTATTTAATTGAGCATATCATAAATCCGAAGCAACATGTATATTAAGGCAGTTAAGTTTCATCTTCCCAATTCAAAAAAAAAAAAAAAAAACCAAGAACAAAATTTGCATCACCATATGAACAACCGAACAAAGATAACATACAGGATGAACAGAAACAAATTTCAACTGACAATCATAAATCTTGACTAAAGATTTAATCACTATGGAGCAAATAAAATCTCGAATTCTCCAGTAATTTATTTTTATATAAGAACTAATGAATAAACAAAACATGGAAATCAAAGAACAGAATGAAAATTACTTACAAGAATTGAAGACAAACTATACGAATAATTAAAAAAAAAACAGATCCTGGAAACTCTCTCTCAAGCTTCCTCAACCAAAGCCTAAAAAATTCACACAAAACAACAACAAACAAATTATCAATCGATCATAACAATCAAATTCAAAAAACAAAATAACGAAACATAATTGACCGCTTCATACTTACAGATCTCAACTAAGAGCAGTGGCGAAGATCGAAAAACAAACCCTAAATTGAGATCTCTCAACGATGATTTGCGGAATATGGAATGGAAGATATAGGAGGATTCTCGATTTCGGTATGTGGAGAAGCGAATACTTTGGAGATGGAAAACTGACCCCTCCTTAAATAGGAGGGGCTGAAAGAAGTGAGTCGATGAGGGGCTGCCACGTGTGTTCCGTGTAGCCCTCGGCGTCATGCTACCGCTAATATATTTTTCCGCGTGGATTGCGGATCACACCAATATTATGATCGGAATATGATTCCTTTTCTTTTCTGATCTGCTTCTTCCTTCCCAATTTTTATTCACACAAATAGTTTTAGAAAAATAAAGTTTATAAGTATAAAATTAAATAGATATAAAAAACTTGAAACGTTCCAAAAGAAAAAATATGAAAAAATAGTTGGTACAAATGAAGTATTCAATAAAGGGTGCCTATGGGTATTTTTATACACTTTATCGGGGTATAGGATCGAATCTGGATAATTTCTTCCAAAATCTCGTATAAGATAAATTTTAAAATTTTTGCTCTCAATTTATATTAATATATGAGTAAATATATATTTCTATTAGACAACATGCGTGTTACTATCATACTACATAATATTGTACATATTTTTATTTATTTATGTAGAAATAAATATTTTTTTATAATACAAGATCAAATTTGTATCATTATAAGAATAAATATTTATTTATATATTGTTATAAAAATAATATTTTCTATATAATAACTGACATAAAAATTGTAAATTAATAGGTATGTTACCATATGAAATAATATACCTAGATTTAAAATGATGATGATTAATTAAGAAACACATACTTATTATTATAAAGTACATTTTATTCTTATAGTAATGTTGTAATCAGAATTATTCATGGCCACTGATCCGCCTCGGATGCAACTTGTGAAATTATCTAACCGTGGAATTTTATTAATTTCTTCGTACCAATATAAGTTTTTCGTTGTTTTTGGGCTCACAAACTAAGACAAATATTAAAATAATAATTATGCTATAAGTGATGTAATAGAAACAATGTAAAAAGTAATGAAAAAATAAAAATGTATAGTAATTTAAAAAAAAAAGTAAATAGAAAGTTAAGGGAGAACCAAAATTATACAGAGGATGGAGTGAGTATGTTCATAACATGAAAATATCTTTTATCAAACTAACATTATTAATGGGCCTTTGTGGATACCCTTAAGATATTAATTTCACTTTGTATCTCTCAACTTATTACTTTTATTTTATTTTTGTACAAATACCCCTCCAAGGATAATATTTTCAAACGTATGTACGATAGAATCAAATACTCTTCTTCTGTTTAGTGAGTCTAGCTCTACCTCAATTCGCTTCTTTCTATTGCATCCAATCAAAGTGCTTCAGACACTCAATTTAGATATTGGATCCAGATTTTAAAAAGAGAAATTGTGTGTACGAACAAATTATCAACAACAATGATATTTATATCTTCTATATTTATTTATAAATTTCACATAAATTGGATCCTCATCATTTTTTTAAAATATTTTGATTTGTGCGTTCCGCAATCCTAATGTTTTTTATTAGTTTGTGCACGTACTTTATTACTAGAATTTTCATCTTCAGGAGATCAATAATGGCTAAATATTTACTAGCTTTAATTTATCATGGATTTAATTTTTTTGTGTTAGGAACCTTTACGTTTTCGACATATAAGGACATCAATATGTATGCTTGATTCATTGTAACATCAACCATTTGTAGTCATTTTTTTTATTATCAGTAATGCATTTGACAATACATTGACAAATTATTTGCTAATTATTGCAAGTTAATTATCCTTTGAACTTCCAATTCAGTTTAACTAGTGCTTGAGTCAAAATATTTGAAAATATTTTTCTTTTAGAAAAATTCATTGGTATTTTTTTAGTTTTGAATTCGTATTTCTCCTAATGTCGAGAAATGAATCATGTCGTAAATTGACCCTCTATCAATTGTTCTGTGTACATCACAATAGATAGAGATACAAAATCAATGTGTATAGTTAGTTTTCTTTGTGGGTCCATTGAGGTACGCTTTGAAAGTGATATAGGAATATATACTGCACAACCAAATATTTACATTTGAAAATAATTAATATTTTTGACTCGGTAGTTGAAAAGGGAAGTACTAATGATGTGTAGTAAATCAAATTTAAAATAGAGTAGTTACATGTGAAAAATCATGCCCAAACAATGTAGTAGCCTAGTTGGATTTTACAATGACTATATAACTACTATTTTTCATCAACCATAATAGTAATTCAGTTAGATCATTTTGGGTGTGGATTTCGGGGACTTAATGTGTTACATTGATTTTCCATTGTCATATAAAAAAAATTAAATGCCTTCAAATGAGCTCACTCTCACTGAATTTTTTTATTCAAATGCATCTAATTTTGAGAATTTAGACAAAAGTTTAATGATTTTGCAATTAATTGTGCAAAAGCAATATGATATATGGATAATAAACACATATAACTCCAACATATAGAAACACAATTATGGCCATAGTTTAATAAAATGGCATGGATACTATATCTGTCAATCCACTAATATCTCCATTAAATAGTTAAAAAATATAGGAGATTCAATTTTAACTTTAATACGAGATAGTCATACTATAAGTCTACCCTTACACATGCCTCACAAATAAATTTATTTATTAAAGAGTTTATGTTAAGTGAAATTAATACATCATACTATGATCAATTAAATTAAATAAAATCCAACACATGTTGTACTTTGGATGGACAAACTGCTGATGCTATAATTTGAAATGAATCTAAATTAGATTTTAAGATCACTATTCACCTCCTCAAAAGGTTGAATGTCATTATTGAATACAATTTGCAATCAAGAGGTCTTCCATGTTTCAGACGTACTTTAGTTTCATTAGCATTTAATATTCTATCATTCACAAATATTAATTTTTACCGAAATTTATGCTACCAAGATGTGATTTAGTAACTCTTCTAGAGTTATTGATATATATCCTGTAATATATGATATAATACATAGTCACAATATATATAAGAAATACTAAAGGAAGACAAAATCACAAGAAAATATAAGGACGTTCTAATATCTTAATTACTCATTTTTTCTTAAAGTTATTGAATTCAACTTTTAAAATATTATCATTATTCATGTCCATGTTTACTTCAGATAAACTAGTATATGTGATTCATTTAAAAGACTTTCAACATCGACCATCTCAATTATTCTCTAAGCATATGATATAATTTTCATCTATGAATTTATGTCATTGGTAGTTTTCATTATTTATTATATTTTATTTATTCACTTAAACGATCCATCAGAGATCTCTATAAAATAAATCTTTTCAATTAGATATTTATTTTTTCACTCTTATTGAAATGATGTCAGAAGATAATTTATCTTTGTCTTCTAGATAAAAATAAATTCAATTTTTATTATAATTATCTCACAATAAATAAAATAAAATAAAATGAATCTCAATGTTGAAAGCTCAAGTCAAGTAGTCATAATCGTGAAAGGCAAGCTTGATTAAATTTTTGAATAATATCGGGTATTTGATCCAATATCTTTAAAATTGAGAAAGATACATTTTGGTAATGAAAAATATAAATAATTAATTCAATACCCAAAGAAAGAATAATCGAAGCTCTATCAGAGCCTATTATTAAAATATTATAGTAAGCAATTGTTGTGATACTTTTCCCTCTTTTTCCAACTAAGATTTGAAAAAACAAATTTATCTTTCAAAATAGCGTGTGTGATAGCACTTTCTAGTAAGTACAAAAAATATATTTCTCTAAAGCAGATACACACATTTTAAAGCACATACATGTACGAGAAATGCTAAGAAGAACCTAAATTACAGACGCTGATTTATCAGCCGCACAAGGTACACTTATGTCCTCCGATGTCTAATACTCACAAATGCGAAACATGTAATTTACGAATGAATTCACACTAAATATAGTGGTCAGTAGCCTTAATTTTCAGTTGGGCTTTCCATGAATAGTGAAACCCAATACTTTAATTAATTCGACTAATGAATAATTAAAGATTTGCACTCAATTCACTCCTTACATCTAGTAGCCAAATTTGTATTTAAATAGTTGAGCTCAATTTGATTGAAAACCCACTCCACACAATTATACAAAAATTGGGCTAATAGTAAAAAGATGGTTGTGAATATTGGTGATGTTGGCGTAAAGAAATATATATATAAACAGACTGAAATGTAAAAATAAATATTCATTTTTGTAGAATAACCAGTTACATTTTGAGAAGTTAGAATAGAGCATTAAAAAATGAATTAAATCCTTGAGGAAAAAAAAAGTCACAACTTTTTCGATAGTGAGTTTTAAAATATTTATATGGAAGGAGGGAGGAAGAGAGGGGATATTTTATGGGTGACTTAAATATATGTTTAAAAAAATCACTATATTTACAAATAGGTGTTGTGCAGAAAAAAAAAAGTGTTTCTGTGCAGAAAAAAAATGTGCTTCTATGCAAATATTTTGAATTTATTTATAAATATAGTGATTTTCTTGAACCTATATGTAAATCATCCATATTTTATTTGGGAGTGTACTTTAAGATGTGGGTACATATTTTACTGGACCAATACTTATATAAAAATTTCTGCCGAATAAATTTTACTAAAAAAAGAGACGGTAATGTTCTTAACTGGGGACCATTAGCGAAAGCAGCTGAAAGCGCCCATAGATTGGGAACAATGCATTCATTCTCGGCTAAGTATTATATCATTAAATTTTTATTTATTTTTGAATGGGACGAAGGGATATCCCAAAAATTCTACCATGTGGTTTGCCAAATTTTTGCACAAGAGCAACAAAAAAATCACTAGTGATTAGAAGATATCCACTACTACCAAAATTAAATATTTGTATATATTACATACATTCAATTTTACAGTAACACATATTTGCTCTAATTGTAACACAAATTTGCTCCACAAATTGTGTTACTATATAAGCAAATGTGTGTTACTTTAAGGATAAAATGAGTTTTTATAAGAATAAATATGTGTTTCTTATTTATTCATCATCCCCTTAAAATCTAGGTATATTGAATCATGTAGTAATATACTTTTTACTATTTTATATGAGTTTATATATGAAAAAAATAGTTATTTCTATAAAAATAATAATATATTTGTGATAATTTAATATTTATTCTTATAACACACATCTATTCTTCATATTATATAAAAATGTTATTTTATAAAAAGAGTGACATTTTATATGATAGTAACATCCATTT
The DNA here is from genome assembly GCA_026898435.1 of Prunella vulgaris. Lineage (NCBI taxonomy): Eukaryota > Viridiplantae > Streptophyta > Magnoliopsida > Lamiales > Lamiaceae > Prunella > Prunella vulgaris. The sequence goes on from JAPKLY010000322.1 coordinate 185,023, forward strand.
GTTCTAATTATAGCACGCATTTGGTCCACATTTGTGTTACTCTATATGGACAAATATATGTTATTTTAAGGAACAAAAAAAATGAACCAGGTGGGCTAGCTCACCTGGCCACCGGGACCCTCATTTAAGTGAGCGACCCGGGTTCGATATGAGAGATATAAGGTTGGCTGATAGTTTATTCTTGGAGTATTTGAGAGACTTGGTGTAACTAACTTCTAACTACTAACAACTAACAATTACCGATTAAAAAAAAAAACTTTAAGAAAAAAATGAGTTTTTTTATAAGAATAAATATTTCTTTATTATTTATTCATCATCCTCTTAAAATATAGATATATTGAATCATATAATTATATTTTTTTACTATTTTATATGTGTTATTATATGAAAAATAATTAATTTTACATAATATATTATATAAAAATATTTATTCTATAAATAAATAAAAATATGTAAAAAGAATAACATTTTATATGATAGTAACATACATTTGCTCTTCATTTTGTGTTACTATATGAACAAATGTGTGCTACTATATAGACAAATGCATGTTACTGCAAGGATAAAATATAATTTTATAAAAATAAATAAATATATGTAAAATAACAATATATAATTTGAATAATAATACACATTTTGTCTTATAATAACATGCATTTGTCCATATAGTAATATAAAATTAAAAACAAAATTTAAATCTTAAAAGAAAGAAAAATAAATAACTTAAAAAAATAACATTTTTTTATAATTACATGCATTTGTCCATATAATAATATAAAATTAAAAGCAAAATTTATATCTAAAAAAAGAAAAATAAACAATTAAAAGAAATAGCATTGCCAATTTGCCATATATAAAATTAATTAATAAAATATAAAAAATGTAACTTTTATGAATGTAAATTATTTCCTTTTTAAGATAGAGAAAAAAAGCTGAGATGTCCCAAAATAAAAAAAAAGAGAAAAAAAAAGTTGGGGACGGGAGTATTAAGTAAAAGGTTAACCGAGCCGCCTTTTCATGGGAGCGGATCCTCTGCTAGGGTGATAAACAAGCAAATGGTGCTGGGCTTTAAACGACACCGTTTATTTCATTCTTTTTCTCCCGTAAATAAGCTAATTCAATTTCTTTTCTTTTTTTCTCTATTTTTTAGGTCAACCAATGTATTTTTTTTCTCTATTTTTTTTCTATATTTTTAGGTTAAATAGTGTTGGGACTTTAAACGATGCTGTTAATTTTTTTTTAATTTAATTTTGTTTTCCTGGAAACTTGTCTCATTTGTTTATTTTATAAATTAAAATTATTTATATAATAAATGAATGATCACTTTTGGTGGTATATGCCAGTTGAGTTTTGTTTTTCTGGAAACTTGTCTCATTTGTTTATTTTATAAATTAAAATTATTTATATAATAAATGAATGATCACTTTTGGTGGTATATGCCAGTTGAGTTTTGTTTTTCTGGAAACTTGTCTCATTTGTTTATTTTATAAATTAAAATTATTTATATAATAAATGAATTATCACTTTGAGTTTAGTGAGAACGTGAGAAATTAGAGTTTAAAATATATATTATATCGGTTGGTTGACCTAAAAAAATGGAAAAAAAAATATTTCTGGAAACTTGTTCCATTTGTTTATTTTATAAATTAAAATTATTTATATAATAAATGAATTATCACTTTGAGTTTAGTGAGAACGTGGGAAATTAGAGTTTAAAATATATATCATATCTGTTGGTTGACCTAAAAAAATGTAGAAAAAAATTTAAATTTTTTTCTAGAAACTTATCCCATTTATTTATTTTATAAATTAAAATTATTTATATAATAAATGAATTATCACTTTGAATTTATTGAGGAGGTAGGAAGTTAGAGTTTATCGTGGAAAGTTAGAATTTAAAAATATAGATTGGTTAACCTAAAAAATGAAAAAATGAAAAGAAACTGAATTAGTCCATTTGCTGAAGAAAAAGAATAAAATAAACGGCATCGTTTAAAGCCCAACACCATTTGCTGGTTTATTAGCCCAACAGAGGATCCGCTTCCTCTTTTCATGGGCCTCCATGAATTGATTTTCTGACAATCAAATATAAGAAAAGGCTAATTTTTTTTTTTTTTTGAGGGTCTTTTTCGGACTACCAAACAGTACTATAAATACACATGGGTGTATATAACCTTGATCTTTTATGTAATTTTTAAAAAAAAATGATGGCTGAAGCCCATCAAATGCACTACATCTTGAATTTTTTATTTGAATTAAATCTGGGTCGAAAAGCTCATCATTTGAATTGAACAAATTTCTTTTTTTAATTTAAGATTGGACCGAAACCCATAACATGGGCCAATTTTTTTAACATTTATTTATTGGCCAAGGTAATACACACCACCCTCTTATTTGTAGTACACATTGAATAATACGAAATTAAAAATATATGTAATTCTTTAATAATAAATGCACTTTTTTATTTTAAAATTATTTTTATATTTATTTTATTTGGATTTTTCAACTTTACTTTCACACAATTTTTTTACACTCACAAAAATAAATAAAATATATTTTTTCATAATTTACTATTTAATTTTTACACTTATATATTATTATAAAATAGAAAGAATAATTTTAAAAAATACAAATAAATTGCATGGGGACATAATAAAGTGAACGTACTAAAAATAACAAAATACGAAATTAAGCTGGGGTACAAAATATTCGCAATAGTTATCCATCGACAGAAACTCGTCCCTACCAAGTTTCAATACAGGGATAAAAATCTTGCCCATGCCCATCCTTGTTTTCGTCTTCCCCCCATCCAACTCGCTGAACCGAGCCATTTTTCGAGCTCAAAATCAAGATATAAAGGAAGGGTCTCGATCTTTTCTTGGGTAAGTTTATACATTTGGGGCAATTGACCACTAATTTTCTTATATTTGTACAAATTGAGGCAAGATTTACAGTGGGTTCATGGAAACTTCTTTTAATTGTTCATAGAAAGATGGCTTCATTACCCCTTGTTTGGAATTATGGAATCTCGTTTTCCCAGAAAAAGTTGAATCTCTGTGCTGGAAATTCCCAACTTTTCGGGAGACATAGAACTCTCTCTTATTCGTTATCCAATAATTATTTGAGCTCTATCTCGAGTCCTTTTTTGTTGAGTAAGCATCGGCGTAGATGGTTGTGCTGTAGCAAGATTAAGTTAGGGTTCAATGAGAAGGTATATATTGATACTCAGTTGGATAATGGTAGAAATAATGAAAAAAAGAGGAGGTTTTCTTTGAGATTACGCCCTAGGGTACGATTGTTATTAAGAAGATTGAAGAGGGCTTCGATTAAGTCGATGCTAGATGGGCTTGGGACATTTCTTCGGAAAAATGTTGAAAGAGTGACATTTTCGACTTCTGTATCTGTTGTATTAGGACTTTGCTTTTTGATACTTAAAATAACGGCAACGCCTAGCCCTAAAGTTGTTCCGTATTCAGACCTGATAATGAGCATTCAAAATGGGAGTGTGGAGAAGGTGTTATTCGAGGAGGGTACTCGTTCCATTTATTATAATTCAAAGCTTCCCAATGACAAGGAATCAAAATCAGTAGTGGATAAGTCATCAGATAATGGCGGGAGTGTGTCGGAGTATGATGTTGAGAAGGGTGTTTCCGGAAACAAGATGGAGGAAAAAGATATGCTCGTGAAACTGAAAAAATCTCAAGGTGCATCCCCTGCTTGGGAGTTTTCAACAAGAAAGATCGATCATGATGAGTCGTACCTTCTTAGTTTGATGAGGGAAAAGGGGATTTCGTATGGCTCAGCACCTCAATCAGTTCTCACCTCAATGAGGAGTATATTGATCACAGTGCTTACGTTGTGGATACCCTTGACTCCTTTAATGTGGCTTGCTTATCGTCAATTTTCTGCTGGCAATAGTCCAGCCAAGAAAAGAAAAACTAGCAACCAATTGATTTCCTTTGAAGATGTGGAGGGAGTTGATGCTGCAAAGGTGGAGCTTATGGAGGTAAGCTGTTTTCTGTACAAGATTGCATCAAGAAATTTTAAGTTTCACAGTTTTGAAATACCTTTTAAGTAGTTTATGTTAAATGACAAAGACTATAAAGTAGTTTTTGTCAGGATATTTGCTGTAAGTTCTTTGTTTGAATTAAGAATAGGGAACCAACTCAATTGTAAACCATGTCATCCCATATTCTTGTTAGGATGAACATAAACCTGAAATAGATCAAATGCTCCCTCTGTCCCAGGGTTATTTGCACCCTTACTTTTGCACAAATATTATGGAAAAAGTTACTTTTTTTGAGCGAAGTAGTGACATATGAGTAAATATGTGTGTATTTTTGAGAGTGTACACAAATCAGTATATCCTTATTTGATGTGTACAAATTAGTGTGGATGTCTAAATAAAGAAAGTGGCAAATTACCTTCGGACGGAAGGAGTAGCTGTTATAATTCCATCTGAAAATCTTCTACATAGGGCTCTTTTATTTGTGATAAGGATACATACTATTATTCGTACTTAACTGCCATAGGCTTTGTTAGTGATAGCACGGGGGTAGTAACTGTTGTATGTAAATTGATAATCTCGAGGGATTAGAGAATCTTCAGAAGTGTTATGTATTTCTGAATGGCATTTCAGTCGCCCATTCATCACAGGACTATATGACACATTAAAAGAAAAGGAATACATATTTTGTTGCTTTGCTTTCATGCAAAAAAGGACTACAGCTTTCTTTCCTCTTATTTACTGAAACTGGGTTGCTCAGTGCAAACCTCCACTTGTTAGATTCGAAACAATTTTAGTGACATCTGATCTTTGTGTTTATGCACTGTGTATCATCTGATATTTAAATTCAAGGATGCCATAGAACATTTGGGATGTGCATTGATTGCTCATAGGTTGTTTGCTTGTATAGTTGTATATTCGTATACAGAGAAGAGCAATTATTTGTGTATGACCTCGTACCCTTTTTCCTCCTTAATAGATAGTGTGTTGCCTTCAAGGAGCTATAAACTATAGTAAGCTGGGGGCCAAGTTACCCAGAGGCGTGTTGCTAGTGGGCCCTCCAGGAACGGGAAAGACATTACTTGCTCGTGCTGTTGCTGGTGAAGCAGGAGTACCTTTTTTTTCTGTTTCTGCTAGTGAATTTGTTGAATTATTTGTTGGAAGAGGTGCTGCTCGTATAAGAGATCTGTTTAGCGTTGCAAAGAAGAATGCACCTTCAATTATTTTCATTGATGAACTTGATGCGGTGGGTGGGAAGCGTGGAAGAAGTTTCAATGACGAAAGAGATCAAACACTCAATCAGGTATTCTCAATTCTCAACTCCCCTTTCCCCTCTTAAAAAACGATTCGTTTTAGTATGCATTACACAACAGTTATATATTGTGATATACCAACAGAGATATCTACAATTTTGAAAATTTAAGCTAACATATGATTTACATGTCGTATTGTGTACCCAACATTGATTGAGGGGATGCTTGGTTCATAATGTTTAATGAGATTGATAATTGAAATGAATATAGGGTATTTGTGGTGTTTGATGATAATAAAACATGAGCAATTCACCTTCATCATACTTCTTACGAGGTATGAGACTTAAAGTAAGTTGATCATTATTCCATTTTGTTAAACTACCTCTTCCCCTGTAGTCAGTTCTCCTCAATAATTTAACTATTCTTCGACCACCAACTTTTTTGTCCCAACTTATTTTAGGATTGAGCGATAAACTACAATGTAACTATAATTCTCATTGTAATTTAGTATTCAATGAATCCCATTACCGTTTCCATTGAATTATTTAAACCAAATGGCCCCTGAATGTTGGGTAGCCTCATTAGATAAGAATGGATTGATGCTGCATTTTTCATTGCAAATTATTGGGACCTTCTTCCATAGGCATGAGCTGGCCCTTATGATAGTCAATGTTTTCTAGTTGCTGACTGAAATGGATGGCTTCGAGTCCGATATAAATGTGGTTGTTATTGCTGCGACAAATAGACCAGAAGCCTTGGATCCAGCTCTATGTCGACCAGGCCGGTTCTCAAGAAAAGTGTACGTGGGAGAACCTGATGAAGATGGAAGAAGAAAGATTTTGGCTATACATCTCAGAGGAGTTCCTCTTGAAGAAGACATGGCCCTTATCTGCAACCTAGTTGCATCTCTTACCCAAGGCTTAGTCGGGGCAGATCTTGCAAACATTGTTAACGAGTCTGCCCTGCTTGCTGCTCGTAGAGGTTAGATGATATTTATCCACTTCGAATTCCGTCGTTTTTGGTGACATAACAACACCATTTCAATCACTAAAACTGTGTATATTTGTATCTATAACTTCATATTTTGCTGAAATGATTCTCAGGGGCGGAAAGTGTATCGAGAGAAGACATCATGGAAGCGATGGAAAGAGCAAAGTTTGGAATAAATGAGAGGCAAACGAGTCCAAATACAATAAGCAAAGAACTAGTAAAGTTTTTTCCTTGGATGCCGTCTCTTATGAATAGAAATGATATTAGAAGAGATGGAATGCAAGGACTGGAGGGCTATCAAACTTTAAGCTAGTGACCATTTCTTTGTCGTCCTTTTGTGTACATCGAATCTGCTTACATGATTTTGCATGCATTGTCTTCGACTTATAGTGTCTCATCATCAACTAGCCGAGCATCTGGCTTCATGGGAAGGCGCTTGTTTTCGTGCAGCTTTCAAAGGTCAGCATCACCGTTCGATTATTTCCTGTTTTCTCATTGATTTTCCTTTTAGAACTGTTTCCAGGAAAAAAATTAATTACAACTGTTATTGCATTTGTGACAATCTCTCTTCTAATGAGCCTCTTATTTTCCAAAGAGACTGAATCCTCATCGATGGTCTTTCAAGAATTTGACGGGTTGGTGGCCACTCAGGCTATCCCTCGATTTGCATCTCACCAGTTTTAGGGGCCAAAGATTGGGTGGGGAAAGTTCTCTCTCTACTCTGTTGGGTTGTGTTTGCTTTAGGACTCATACGAATGAACTTAGAATTTTGTGCTATCCGTCTCATATGAATTTGAGATTTAAAGTCTAGTTTTCAAATTCTATTTTCAATTCACACCTATAAATATCTACATTGCACTATTAAACATTAATTTGATATAAAGTTAAATTTCATCATACCCTATATCTCAAAATAAACATATATTTACTATTTATATATTTATTTAAAATTTTAATTTGCTCGGCACATTTAAATTTCAAAACAAACACGAATCTATAAAAGTTGGGGGCTAATGGTTACAAATTTGATTTTTTTTTTAACTTTTAATAATTAAAACTAGTATAAAAATCTATAATTTTTTGGCAATATAAGTTTCAACGCTAAAAATATTACTAAGTTAAAACTTTTCCTTTTTAATTTGAATTAGCAAATTCGTTAATACTTTAGTTCCAATTTTACTTTCACACTTATTTTATATGAAGGTCTCAGTCTTACTTTCACACTTAAAAAAAATTACACTAAAAAAATCAATAAAATAGATTTTTTGTCTTATTATTTAATTTTATACTCACATATATTCTCTTTTTCTTGGTTCATTTGTCACCTTCTAGTGTGAGTTATTTGACTTAAATTGATTTTTCAAGTTTCAAATAATTTCTCAAAGTCTTGTGTTTTAATTTCACTAATATTATTTTTATAAGAATTATTATTTATTTGTGAATTAATTGTGTAAAGATGTTGTGGATCTGCTATTCACTTTTCACTACAAAAGAGGTCAAATTCGAGTAAGAAATGGGGGTTTCTTTCTGTTGGAATCATTAATTCCAATGGTAAATTTCAATTGAATTTCAGTATTAGAAAAGTGTCAATGGGAATTGTAACAAAAAAATTCAAAAATTATTATATTTATGTTGATCACAAGTATACACGTTTCAATAGAAGCAAAATATATATATATATATATATATATATTTGTATTGACATTACACATGTCATCCAAGTTTCATGTAGGCTTCATAAAAATAAATGTTGAAGGATACTTAGGGCTCATTTGGTTCGTAAGATAAAAGTATCTATCCGTCGAAAAGATTCAAGCGAAGTACGCTGTATGTCAACATGCATTTCAACCAGCTGAAACTCCAATACAATCTCCACCTTTATGCTTTTATTTTTTTAATTTTTTTTAATTTGTGATATTTGTAATTAACTTACAAACTGATTTTGTTTTGGTTACATAAGTAATGGATGATAAAATCATAATAGCCCATATGGTAAGTGTAATGCCAATGCAAAAATTATTTTACTGTTTCTATTGGATTGTGGAGTTCTCTAAATCAGTACAAATGTAATAATCTATGAAAGTTTTGCACTTTTTCAATGGCTGAAATTCAATTAGAATTACCATTTGAATTATTAATTCCAACAGTTAAAACTCTATTTTTCATTGAAATTTAACTTTTTTTTTTAAGTTAAAAGTGAATATCAAACCCACAAGATTTTCAAACAACTAATTGAACAAAATTAAGAACATTTTTTTATCAAAACGGTGTTAAATGAAAATAGGAACATACTATTTTAAAAAATTATTTGAGATTTGAAAATTTAATTTTAAAATTTACCACGTAATTTAACTTTTATTTTGGATCGTTGTCATATAGATGTCAAATAAGCGACATGCAGAGACAAATGTGTTTGAAATCCTCTACCAAAAAAAAAAAGGGTTAGATTGAAGTCTTTTTTTTTTATCAAAATTTAAAAATTTAGCTTAAAATGCAATTTAAAAAAAAGATTGTGATTTAAATTGCAATTAAAATTAAAATTTTGCTCTGTAATTTAAATTTTTTATGGACAATTACCACGTAGACACTGTATAAACTTGAGGTAGATGTAGATCCATCCGTAAGTTTTAATTGGAAAAAAAAAAGTTAACTTAAAGAAATTTTTAATAAAGTTTAACTTAAAATATAATTTTAAAAAAATCGTGATTTGAATGGTAATTAAATCTATATTTACTCCTACTTAGGGATGTCAATGGCGAGGCGATGGAGGATCAATCCTCATCCCCGTCCTTGTTCCTGCGAACTTTGTGGGGAATAATTATCCCCATATCCACCCCATTGGCAACCTGTCCTCGTAGGATTCCCCGCTCCTAGAAATGTCAATGGGACGACGCGAGGACAAGGGTCAATTCCCATCTCCGTCCCCGCGATCACTGGAAATTCCCGTTTTCACGAACTTTACGGGAAAAAATGTGTCCTTTTAAATTTGTAAAAAGACCAAATTTGATTTTGATCTTTTAAGTTTGTAAAAGAACAAAAATCGAAATATTTTCAAATTTTTTGGACCAATATCAAAATATACAATTTATGCGGACCAAATTTAAAATGAAGATAAGTTATGAGACTTATAAATCTTATATCCCTAACTTTTATGATATTTTTTTTGAATATTAATAATCAAATGAATGATTATTATTTTTTGGTGGAGGGAGTGAGCATAAAAGTCGATGGGAAGCACGAATTTTGCACGGAAATAATTCCCAAGATTTTGAGGTCTGAATTTTCTCATCAGGATTCTGTTAAGATACCCACGGCATCAGTACATGGCTTCATGCATCATTTTATTGAGTACACACGTTCACACATCTCATTTGATTTAGTTAGCCGAATATTCTAGAATTAGTTTTTCCAACTCAGCAAAGTTAGTAAAGTTAGCAAAGTTAGTTTTATTGTTAGGGTTACAACCATACGCAAGTAATTCTCTGATGTTGCTAAATGAAAATATCAGTTAAAATTTTACAGAGCTTTAACATGGTATCACGAGTCAGTTTACGGTTTACCTCATGATTTGTGTTGATCTTCGTCGTCTCTTTTCAATTTTCTGTTTCGTTAATTCGTTCTAAGTGTAAATTGATTTGTTTCTTCGCATTGTTCTTCATGGATTCTTCTGTTTTACCCAAAAATTTCTTAACTCTTTCTCTTAGATTAGATCGCACAAACTACATGTTTTGGCGTACTCAAATTTTAGCCACGGTTCGTGCTCATGAATTTGAGTGTTTTCTTTTGTGTTCATCCTCTGATGTTCCTTCATTGTTTTCTGTCGATGATTTGTTCTCATCCTGATAGCACGGCTCAGATCTGGCATCGAAAGGACCAGTTTCTACTAAGTTGGATGTTGAGTTCTATTTCTGATTGTATGCTCGGATATGTAAGCAGGTGTGTTCATTCCTTTGAAGTTTGGAAGACTTTTGAGGATCTTTTTCAATCTCAGTCCAGAGCTAAGGCATTAAATCTGAGGTTTCAACTCCAAACTCTTAAGAAAGGAAACTCTTCGATTGATGAATATGTACTTCAACTCAGGTGTATTGCTGATTCTCTTCATGCTGCTGGTCAGAGTATTAGTGATGATGATTTGATTCTGTATCTTCTGGGTGGTCTAGGGTCAGATTATGATGCAGTTGTTGTTAATCTCACCACTAGATCTGATATGCTCTCCTTCTCTGAAGTTCAGTCCATTTTACACACACATGAGATGCGCATTTTACAAACATCTGCTACTCAACATCTTATGCCTCTGCAACCACATAACTCACTCACTCCTTCTGCAAATGTTGTGACAAAGGATCTGAAATCAGGTAACAATGGTAAATCAGGTAATGGTGGTCAAGGTGGTAAAGGGAAGTCCAAGTACTACAGCAAAAACAGAATTTACTGCCAATTATGTGGAAAACCGAATCACATTTCTGCCAAATGCTGGAAACGTTTTGATCATAATTTTTTGGGTCTTGAAAATGTGCCTTCTTCCTCCACTGCTTCCACTTCATACACACCTGGTTCTTCTAATTTTTCTTCTCCTAGTTATCATGTGAATCTTTCACAATTTGCTCCTTCAGCTACTCCTCATTCTCTTAATACTGATTCTTCATCTAATGCCTCATCTCAGTCTGAATGGTTTGTTGACAGTGGTGCCCACACACCATGTCACATCCTCCCTGGGTAATTTGCAGCTCCATTCACCCTATAAAGGTACTTCATCTCTTGTTGTTGGTAATGGTTCACATGTTCCTATTATGAATGTTGGTTCTGTCGATGTTTCCAGTTCTTCTGTACCTCTTAAATTGAAGGATGTTCTTCATGTTCCAGATATCACTAGAATTCTCATCAGTATTTCAAAATTTCTAAGTGATAATGATGCTGTGATTGAATTTCATGCCTCTTCTTGTTTTGATAAGGACCGGACCACCAACAAAATACTTTTGAGAGGAACACTTAAGGATGGACTCTACCAATTGGATATTGCTGCTCTGGATAGATCTTCTGTTTTTCCTTTCAATAATGTTGCTTGCCTAAGCACTGTACTTAATAAAACCCAGTCTGTTTCTGATTTGTGGCACTATAGATTGGGTCACCCTTGTACCAATACTCTTGCTTCTGTTCTCAAGAGTCTGAATGTTTCTTTTCCTAAATCATCTTCTTTTTGTGATGCTTGTCATCTTGGTAAAATGCACCAGTTTACTTTCAAACCTGTTGCACAGCATGCCTTGGTTCCTTTTGGTTTAATTCACATGGATGTTTGGGGGCCTGCTTCTTGTTTATCTACTGAGGGATTCAGATTTTATTTGTCTATCATTGATGATTGTACTAGATATGTTTGGATATATCCATTGAAGCTGAAATCTGAGGTCCAGTCTATTGTTCACAGTTTTCTCAATATGGTTGAAAGACAATTCTCTACTAAAGTTAAGGCTGTTCAGACAGATATGGGAGGTGAATTTGTTGTTCTGCATAAATTCTTTCAGCATCATGGTATTGATATTAGACACTCTTGCCCTCATACACACCAGCAGATGGGAATGATTGAAAGAAAACACCAGCATATTATTGAGGTTGGTTTGTCTCTTTTAGCCACCTCTTCTCTTCCTATGTCATTTTGGTGGGATGCTTTTCATTCTGCAGTATATCTGATAAACAGATTACCAACTCCTATTCTTCACAACACTTCTCCTTTTCAATCTCTTTTCAACCTACCTCCAGATTACAGCTTCCTTAAGATTTTTGGGTGCTCTTGTTTTCCTTTTTTAAGGCCCTATAACACTTCTAAACTTCAATTTCGATCTGCGAAATGTATATTCATTGGATACAGTTCTCTTCACAAGGGTTATAGGTGTCTTCATCCATCTGGGAGGGTTTATATTTCAAAGACAGTGGACTTTAATGAATCAGAGTTTCCATTCTCTTCTCTTTTTCAGGTATCCTCTCCATCCAAGCAATCTATTTCTCCATCTCACACTACTCATTTCCCTGACTTTTCTTGCTCAGAATTCTCCTCCAATGCTCCTGTCTTAACCTCTTCTTCCACTGATGGTCCTCATATCCCTTATCCCATTACTTCTTCTGGTAATATTCAATTCCCCTCTTCATGAGTCTGATACTACTTCTTCCATACTATCTAATTCCTCTTCTTTACCAGTTTCTATCTCACCTACAACTCAGTCTCATCATCATATGATAACAAGATCTAAGGCTGGGATTTTCAAGCCTAAATCTTTTCTTGCCTCAGTTCCTATTTCAGAACCTGATAGTGTTCAAGAGGCCTTGCAAATTCCTGAATGGAAGCATGCTATGGAAGAGGAGTACAATGCCTTAATCCAGAATAATACTTGGACTTTGGTTCCTAAAGAGGATCACATGCTGCCTATCACTACAAAATGGGTTTTCAGAATAAAGTACAAGGCTGATGGTTCAATTGAAAGGTATAAGGCTCGATTGGTGGCTAGAGGTTTTCAGCAAAATGCGGGTATTGACTACTTTCATACATTTTCTCCTGTTATTAAGCCACTTACACTTCGGATCATGTTTACTCTTGCTGTTACCAAAGGATGGAGTATTCAACAAATTGATATAAACAATGCATTTTTAAAAGGGTCTCTACATGAAACCGTTTTCATACAACAACCAGAAGGTTTTCAAGACTCTGCACACCCCACACATGTCTGTAAACTGGACAAGGCATTATATGGTCTCAAGCAGGCACCTAAGGCTTGGTACGACACTTTGAAAGGTTTCTTGATTAAGCTTGGCTTCACTCATTCAAGATCAGATCATTGTCTTTTTCATCAGTTTGTTCAAGGCAAATCTCTGTTGGTTTTGGTTTATGTGGACGATATATTGATGACTGGAGATGACACTGCTGCTATCTTTAGGCTGATAAACACCCTTCATGGTCAGTTTTCTTTGAAGCATCTAGGAGAGGTGAATTATTTCCTAGGGATTGAAGCTTCTGTTAGGCATAATTCCATTTGTTTATCTCAGTCCAAGTATGTGAAGGAACTCCTTCAACGTACAAATCTTACTTCTTGTAACTCTTGTCCTAGTGTTATACTTTTCCACAATGACAGTCCTTTTTCTCAACCATCCCTATATCGTAGCATTGTGGGTGCTCTTCAATACTTAACCTTAACCCGCCCAGACATTGCTTATAGCGTGAACAAGCTGAGTCAATTTCTTTCTTCTCCTACCACAAATCATTGGGGTGCCTGTAAACGTGTCTTGCGATATCTCAAAGGCACAATACACTCTGGTTTACATTTTTCTCCTGTTCATAATTTTCAATTACAAGGTTTTGCAGATGCGGACTTCGCCTCTTGCGTGGATGATCGTAGGAGTACGAGTGGGTACTGCATCATGCTTGGATCAAATATTTTGTCCTGGTGTTCTAAGAAACAGCGTGTAGTAGCACGGAAGCTGAGTACCGTCCCTTGCTGCTGCTACGACAGATTTAATTTGGATATCTTCTTTATTTTCTGAACTTCGTCTTCCGCTTCGCCAGCCAGCTCTATTATGGAGTGATAACCAGGGGGCCATTAAACTTGCGTTCAGTCCTGTGTTCCATTCGAGAACAAAACACATTGAAATTGATGTTCATTTCATACGAGAAAAGGTTCTTGATCGAATGCTTGATGTTCGATATATTCCGACTGAAGATCAACCTGCAGACATTTTAACCAAAGCTCTTTCTCCTGCCCGTTTTCGTTTGCTGCGTTCTCTTCTTGGTATCTTCTTCAAGGATAGTCCATAGCAAACAGGTGCATGTTAAGATACCCACGTCATCAGTACATGGCTTCATGCATCATTTTATTGAGTACACACGTTCACACATCTCATTTGATTTAGTTAGCCGAATATTCTAGAATTAGTTTTTCCAACTCAGCAAAGTTAGTTTTATTGTTAGGGTTACAACCATACGCAAGTAATTCTCTGATGTTGCTATATATACATTTTTACACTCACATTGATTTAGTGAAATGAAAATATCAGTTAAAATTTTACAGAGCTTTAACAGATTCCAAGTAGCAATCAGCAGATTCCTTTTTATTTTGTTTTATTTTGCTATTTCTTTTATGTTATTACTATCTCTACCGTTGATTGCTACGGCTGATATGACATCTACGGTCCGGTTGTCTATGCCTTTCCATACAATTGTTAATGTGGCACAAGAAAATCAGATACTCAAACTTAGAAATCTTTCCATAACTGCACAACTCAAGTTTTAATAATGCTTCAAAATTCAAATACACCACCCATTTTAATTTAATACAAATAAGTGTAATAATATTAAAAAAATATAATTTATAATATTAATTAATACATTTTAAATTTTATATTATGAATAAATTTTTATAAGAAATAGAATACAAAACAAAAACAAAACACCACTCCAAGATTAAATAAAAGATAAATTTATATGTTTGGTCATAAATTCTTAAATATAAACCATCCAGAAGTTAAATTTCTTTCAGAAATGATTAGTCCGATGTTAAATTTTAATTATCAACGATCAACTTTATTCAAATAATTTAATAATATTTTTTTATTGATAAATAATAGTTGTTAGTAGTTAGTTTAAAAAAATAGTTGCTTAATTACTTATTAGATTGACCGGATAAAAGGTTGTATGAAACGGTTTTAATAGATGAGATGAATTTTAAAAAGTAAAATATGATTAAGGAGATGCTTATTGCATAATTTTTAATAATAATGGGAATGTTTTTTTTTTTTCCTCTATGCACTAGTAGATATATTAAAAGAGATTCTATTTTCATAATGCTTATATTTTTAGTTTTATGATAAATATTAAAACAAAAGAAGATTGTTAGTGGTTAAGGAAGAGAATATTGATTGAAGAGAATGAATAGTAAAAGAGAAAATGATTAATGGAAATGAGTATTGATTACTTTATTTTGGAGATAAAATAATATTATAATTTTTTTATTCTTATTAATATATATATATATATATATATATATATATATATATATATATATATATGAATAGCACAGTGCGTGTGTAGCATCTCTCCCGCCCAAAAGTCTGGCGCGTGTTAATGGGCTTTAATTAAATGTACATTGATTTGGTCGATCGTATGTGAATTCACACAATCACATTTTTTATACTACCTCCGTCCCACAAAAGTTTGCATATTTTTTTTTTTAGTTTGTCCCACAAAAATTTGCATACTTCCAAAATGAAAATATTCCTTTAAATCTTCACATTTAAAATTTTTATCTCACAATCTCCACCATACACATTCTACTCATTACACTTTTTTTTAAAACTTGTGCCCAGGAAAGTACCGTAAACTTTCCTTGGACGGAGGTAGTAATAAATAAATAATTACGTCACTAGCAGTAAAGTGATCATTTACAGTTTTCCACACATGGCTATTTACTATATATGATAAATTATTTTAATTAATGGAGTATATATTTTTTTGATTGTTTTAATTCCTTTTTTTAATTGTGGTTTAAATACTATGCCGCTGTAGATATTTGTATTATTATTACGTTATTTATTTATCTGGATAATTTCTTCAAAATCTATTTATAAATTTAATAAATTTCTTTTGTATAGTTCTAATTTAATTAGAATTTCAAATAATTTAAATAAATAACTACTTTTAAATATACTGCAAATTAATTTTCTAGGCAACTCGTTTTTGTCCTTAATATATTTTTTATTACATCATATTAAAAAAATATGTTGTTCAATTAAGGGGATGTGTCACTTATATAAATTATATCGATCTAGGATACAAAATAAATTTATTGTATTTAAAGATGATGATTTATTTGCAAAAGATTTAAAATTTTAGACTAGATAGTCCTCAAATGAAATTAGGCGGAGATATAATTTGCAATTAAATAAAATAAGTATTGATTTAATTTATAACTATAGGACATGTACTTAATTTTTAATTTGTTTTATTTTATTTTATTATTAGGTATTATTATTATTAGTATTAGTATTGAAATTATTATTATTATTGTCATTGATGGTTGAAGTAGAAGATAATATTTTATCTTTTTCTTAAGAAAGAGTGAAGTACATTTAATTAAAAAAAAACTCAAACCATAGAAATACATAATGTCATGGAGTGTGTAAGAACTTAAGAAGATTAAATATATATTTCTTAATGATCATTTAAAAATTTATTCGAAAAATCATATTATTGAGAATGAATCCAGATTTGTTCATTTTAATCATAATCAATTTATTCATATCCATGTAAGTATGTTAAATATTCTTTTTATGTAATTATTGTTAAATAATTACAGTAATTGCTATGCACATTGGATTTGCATTTGAATTACATATATTATTTAGATGAGTGATATTTTATTTATGATAATTATAAATAATTTTTTATTATGATTTGGTATGTGGTACAAGTGCCGACTAATTTGGGGTACAAATCGAACCATCCATTAACAGGAGTTCCAATTATAGTCAGAGCATAACTTTTTAATGATTGATCTAACACGTGAGTTGCTAGCACCTGATGTTTAGAACTTGAGAAGTAAAGGGACACATATTTATACGTCCCAAATTTACACCAACAAACCTAGGAAAATTTATTTATTTAGCGAACTTTTCAAGTTGATTTATCGAAATAGGGTAAAAATTGGCAGATTTATGTATATAGAGCCCGTCGGTATCCTTGATACCGACTGGCCACGTGTAACATCAATCTGTATGTGGTACGTTAAACATCTCCAGTCGATAATACAAGATCCAACTGGAAGAGACAATTTCATCAGCTTTCAGTCAAGTTGGCAACCTTCATGTGAATATAAATTGGGCCGCGAGCGTGTAGTCAAGCTTGGGTAATTGTAAAACAGGTATTTGACAGTGTGTTTTGGTTTTCAATGGTTGTTTGGGAATCAGATTTCCTACAAATAATTGATAGCTTGCATGGGTTTCTTATATAATACACGCATGCATTGGTTTCTTATAACATATGCAAATTTCATTTCCTTCTCCGGAACATATTGCACATTTCTTTCTCTCATATTATATTATCTTTGCTGAATTTTATTTTCAATTCTCCACACAAATATATATATATCTCTTCCTTCTATCAACATATCTTTCACTTCATAAATTGTTATTAAGCTGGGGAGCTGAGCACAAATAATATTTTTTAAAGTGTAAGGATAATTTTTTTTATTTTTTTTGTATAGGATGCATGTATTAAAAATTATAACCTCGATATTTTTTTATGCAGCTTATATTGTCATTTGTCATTGAGAAAAGTATCACTTGACAATTAATTCAAATTATAAGGTAATTTTAATTATAATATATGTTGAATATACTTACAGAAATAATTATGTTATTTGGATCATATTTAATTGTGTTACTGTATCAATCTGTTACTTCGATCATATTATTATGTTGGAAAATTACTATTTTTAGGACTTAATATGCTTCAAATATTATTAAATATTATTATTTTTAAGTTAGAATAAAATCTGTGAATATTTAATATTATTGAAATGAATATTATTAAAATGTTATTACTATAAAAAAATTAAAATTTAATATTTTATTTTTTATTTGTTATATATTTATTATAATGCAAGACAGATGCTTCTACTTCAAGATTGCCTGATGTACATACACCAGATATTCTTACATCATGGAGTGGATCATTTTCTCAATTATTAGAAGCACCTTTTGATATGAATGCATATCAAGCTCAGTTGGCATCACAAAAGCCAATTTATCGCTCATCACCTATACCATTTGCGGGCATAAGTGAAACTCCTATACCAGATCTAAATCAACAACCATCTCGTTTACCTCGTCGTAGTGATCGTGAAAGACATCCACCAAAATGTGACACATGTGGTCATAGGCGTTTTCACTAATTGAGTGATATTATGTACAAATAAATAGACATTTATTGTTATCAAATTATCACATGTGAAAATACCACAATATACTCATTTTCAAATTCTAAATTTATTTTTACCCACATCTATTTTCAAAAATATTTTATACCTAATTCATGGTAATACCCTAATAAAATGGTATAAAAAAATTAATAACTTTGAATATGATGAATTGGAGTTGACAAATTAATTACTATATAAATTTGCGAATTTTGTGGTATTAATTTTTTTTATATATAACATAAAAATATTATTTATTTATAAATATAATATTCAATTATAAAATAATCAATTTTTATTTAATTTATTTAATTTTTATAGTATCAATTTGTATTAATCTAAAAATAATTAAATAAAAAATTAATTTATATTTTTCATAAATTTTAATATAAATAAATTTTAACAATATAATAAAATTTTAACCAACAATGTAATACAATAAAATAAAAATAAAATAACAATATACGAAAATTTAAAAATAAAATAAAATTTGGCACTTGAATAAAAGATGAGCATTGGATTCCATTGTGATTTAAAACGATTTTTACTTATAAAGTGAAGATTGTCATATTGTCAATTCATCTGTGAATGCTGCCATGTTGTCAATTCATATATGTGAAGGTGTGAAGGCTGAAAAAAAAAGTAAAGTGAATGATGCTGATGTGCCTGCAAAATAAAATAAAAAAAGAAAAGCAAAGTGACTGTTGCTGATGGCCGAAATGATGATGTCCCAAATGATGAATTGATGTTCCCACCGGTCGGTTCTCTTAGAACTGACTGGACACGTTGCACCTATATTGCAATAATGGACCACACACTTCACCAGTCGGGAATCCCAGACCCGACTGCCTTTATTTTGCTAATACTTTCAATTTTCACCTCATTTTTGTAAATGAATTTTAAAACATCGTTAAATAAAACAGACCTACCACTGGAAATTATATTATAAATAGAGGAAATATTAAATGGAGAGGATCCGACTCCGTAAATAGAGTATTAGAACTTTAGAATATTTGAAAGGCCGTGAATGAATGTTGATAAAAAAAAGTGTATTTTTTGTATAAAAACAGATCGAGAGATATTTAAATTAACATCAATGAAGAATCATAGTCGTGTATTTGATATATTATATGAGTCAATGATAAAAGTCATTAACTCAACTGATTTATATTCTTAAAATTTTATTTTATAAGATATTTATAATGGTATTTTTTAATAAATTAATGATTGAACTAAATTTATATTACTGTGAACACAGGTTCTATACTTAGTCATCATAGTTATTCTATAATTATTTTTATACAAGTGGAACACCGATTTATATATGCGATCGTGCGATATTTATTTTCCAACCATTGGCCAATTTTGGGATAATTCGCTACAAACTAATAAATGAAAAAAAGAAAAAAAACACAAATTGCGCAGAGCCAAACAAAGTCATCATTTTTATTTTTTGAACTAGAATCGCCATAAATTTTGGCAATTTGTTCCTACTGTACTTCTGGCATTTTTTAATGTACACCTTACACATACATCTAGAGTTTGGTAATGTAGATGCAGTGTCCAATATTGTGTTCTAATTGCAATTTTGTAATTATAATCAATTCTTAGATTCAAATTTATTGATATGATATTAATTATGTTGCTTAAAACTATAGGATAATCCATATATACACGCACTCAAAGTATATCACTAACATTTAACACTCAATTCTTCTCTATGCAATTATAAATTACATGCATTCAGAGTATCATTATATATATTCATTGATATAATATTTTATAGTGTAAAATACCATTAGACCAATTAAAATATGTAATATATTTTGTATTATGAACAAAATTTATTGGAAATCTGGTTGAACAGAACATCATTTGAGTATAATTCAATTTTGGATCAATTTATTATCCATACAAATATAAGGGTAATTTTTAAAATTACTACATTGATTTTCCTTTATTCACATTCCATACATTTTTGGGGCCTAAAAATAATTTTTCATTTGCGCTGCAGTCTGTGAATCTGGTTCTGCCAGCTTTTTCGATTTTTTCTCTTTTCATTTTATTTCCTTTTTTTTTTCCTCCCAGTTGTACGGTTGAAATTTTAATTCAAATATACATTTTTATTAGTTTTTTCTTTCAATTTCCACCTCTCCTTTTTTCATTATATTTTAAAATTTTCATGTTATTCTTTTTAAATAATTCCCGACTGTAATTAAAATTGCATAATATAACAATTTTTTTTTTTGCATAATAGAGCAAAACTTTTACGTAATGGAGCAAAAGTTTTTGCAAAATAGAACAAAAAATACATGATAGAGCAAATTTTTTTGCATAATAACATAATAAAAAAATATAAATTGAATAATAATCTTTAAAAATGCATAATAACCTTACAAAATGACATAATAGTCTAGCAAAAAACTGCATAATATTAAGAATTCCTTTTACAAATAAACACATCAACCTATGCAGAGAAATTAAAATCAGAGAAATAAAAAATCCAAGATACCCTTAACTCTTCCGGGCTTTCCGTCAAAATTGATGAGGAAAACACATATCCAAAAGAAACAAAAAATTGTGGTGGCTGTTGGAGAAAAAACTTACGGATCTGGACCACCTGCACCGAAGATATTTTTCCGGACGAATATTGCCAGATCCTGCAACGGTCTGCTCTGCATGAGTTGCCCTCTCTCTCTTTCTCTCTCTGTTGGCTCAAGCAGCCCCCTTCTCCATCTCCCCCCTTTGTCTCTCTCACAAATCAGCGATCGACATCCCCTCTCCTTTAAAAAATGGCTCCGCCCTCTTCCTCCTTCTAACATTGGCGGAGGCCATGGCTCAGATCGCCCACTATCCCCTTCCTCTCTTTTAGATCGGTGCT
>JAPKLY010000322.1:215435-242542 GCA_026898435.1 Prunella vulgaris
AAATCAAATAAGACGCAATATATATAAGTGTATGGAGATTTGGTGAATTAACTTCTAACCACAACTAATATTTACCAATAAAAATAAAAAAGACGCAATATATTTTGGACCAATTTTAAACTTATGATGAAATCATGTATTTTAAACTTATGATGAAATTAGAATGAGGGATTACCGCATGAGCATTATATCGTGGGAAGAAGCACCTAAGAGGCATTGATTCTCTTCAGCCCTCCTTATGAGATAAAGCATGACCTGATCAACTGCTCCGAATGGCAAATACTTGCTAACATTATACCCCTCCAGTGACAACCCCAACGACAGCGCTTCCGCCATTCCGTACAGCTGTGCAAAATGGAGGCAATGGCACCTCTTATCAATCCCCAAACTAATAGCTTTCAAAGCTGCCATTTTACCTATTCATTTATTAAAAGAAACAATTTGTCAATAGAAAATTATGTCAAAGATCAGATCAGTATAATAACGCACCTGACTCCATATTAACAGCTGCGCCGGAGCCTCTAGCGATTTTCTCAAGCAAGAATTCGGCGCAGAGATTGTAATTATGGTGAGTGTCTTCAATGCAGGAGTGGATAGGGGTGCTGAATCCCTTGCTCTCCGCCTCTGTTTTCTCCAGGTTCATGTAAGCTCCCCTCACCAGCTTTATGCCCAGCGGAATTCTCATCTTCTCCGCAGCTTCCACGGCGCGCGTCAATCTCTCCGAAGAGTCTTTCAGATAAGCTTGAATGGTGTTGAAGATGAGAGGGCGATCTGATCCGAATTTCACAACTGCAGAGTAAGTGAAATAATCAATTGCAGTTTGAATTTGAGTTTCTTCTGCATCAAACAAGAGAGGCAGATTAGCGTCTTGGCTTTTCCGGCATATCTTGTAGAGTCTGTCGTAGGCCAACTGCAGATCGAGCTCCTCTTCGGGGGTTAATGGCGCTGGTTCGATGGGTGTGAGGTAAAAGGGGCTTGAATCGCAAAGAATTGGCAATGAATTTAACTTCCATGGGAGTTTCATGGAGCTATTCTTATATTCCCATCTCAATAGATCACTTACTCTTCGGAGTATAAAATGAGGACAAATCGCGGTTATCTTCACCACGACAAAGTTAACCTGCAGAGCATTCGAATTCATCAATTAGAGAAACAGAGGAGAAAAAGGGGGGAATTATTGAATTAGGGCTTACTTCAGAATTGCCGTTTTTTTTGGTGGAATCGATCGTGTTAATAAACACTTCCATGTTGCCATCACACGAAACGTTATCATTAGCGCCTTCCACTGCATAATCGAGCATAGCACGGATCCCCGACTGCCAAAGCTTCGCCGCGGTAGCGTTCGCCGCCTGAATATCCTTACCTGCGCAGAAATGATTGTAAAAAGTGCGCTCTGTAAATCCCAAAACCACAGGGCGGAGTAGTGGTTTTTCGTGTAACCTCTTATTAAACACGAACGTCCCAATATCGGCGACACCTCTCATCGAAGACGCTTTCAGTATGATTAGAGATCTCAAGAGCTTCCCGGTTGAAACAGACGAGAATAGCTCCTTCGTATTTGTGAATTCGAGGCCGGCGGCCACGGGTTTTGCTTCCACGGTGGCGGTTTTGGGCCTCTCTTCTTGGACACCGGCGACGCGGCGGCGGTAGGCTTCGGCTGCGGTGCCGGAGTGGCGGGCGCCAGACTTCAGGCGGCAGACACTACGGCAAATCATGATTGTTGTCTCGCTAAAGTTTGCAATTGCGCACTTTTAGCACCAAAATTTGTGAGATCCTCATTTTAATTTGGTTGTGGAATTTCTAAAATTCAAGGATCTTTAAAAGAAAGAATCATCGCAATTAATGGGTTAATTTAATCCAAGATTAATTAACTTCAAAAAAAATCCACAGGATGCTCGCGTGTTCTATGAGATAATGTTGGAATGTCAGCTCTTGCGACGCATTTGACTGATTATCGGACAAGCAATAGACTATTTTATCCTTCCTTCAATTTTATCAGACGAAGCAATCGAGTTGTATTAAAAGCATATTACTTGAAACCATGCTTTGTTAGTAGTCTTTTAGATAATCTTTTCAACAGTATATGTTGGCCGCTTCCTATCTTTCATGAGTAGGATGATAGGACCTTAATTTGCTTTTCATTATCATTTACGTCCTTCATGCCATAACCCATGAATTTGCACGGATCGTGAATATACAATGAATATTATGTTAATTTTTATTATAGTTATCCCATAATAAATTAGTTTTAATTATTTTATTTATATTTAATTTTTAAATTTTTTCCTTTTTACACTGTGGTTATTGTTGATTTTAACTTCGAAAATTTTTGTATGTCTAAACTATGAAAAAAATATTTTTTCAGGACAGTAAGTTAAGGAGGATAGCAAAATGAGGACCGTAATTTTTCAGGCTGTCAAAATGAAGACAATAATTTTTTGAGCTGCAAAATAAAGCCCATAAGTTTTTCATGGTGACAATTTTAGTATCATTACTTTTAAAAGTTACAAAATGAGGACAAATTTAGCCCGTATTCAGGTCAATTTTGCCAAATTTCGACCCAAATCTAGCCCCAATCTAGCATAATTCTGGTTAATTGGCCCAATTTGCATTGATTCGGGATGACTTATTCTTAATTTGTCATATTTTATAGTTACGGTCTTCATTCTGCCAATCCAAAAAGTTACTGTCCTCATTTTTTCACCTCCTTAAGTTACGGTCCTGAAAAAATAAAATTTTCATCTAAACTATTTTTTACATTATTCGATGTGTGAACATGTTTACTTTTCAAATGAGACATATATAATATTTTGTGTTTGTAATATGGAAAAAATTCAACAATGTTAAGTAAGGTATATATAATCTAATCTGAACTTATTTATTCACTTATCCTTTTATTCATTTTTTTTCTATTTCTGGAACTAAATTTTATCCACAACCAAAACCCATCTTTAGTTAATTTTTTTCTTTTTTTATATGCATTCATCCTTCAAATTATATTTTGTGAAGAAATTTGATTATCAAATTTACATGAAATACTTCAATTTTTTTTTTTACCAAACTAAACCCTAAAAAAGCAAATGCAAAAAACAAACAAAAAAAAAATTATAAACAATACAACAATCATAATCAGAAAATCAACAAAAATATTTCATTAAATTGTTATAATAATATTCAGAACAATATTTACCAAAAAACACAAACGAAAACAAAACGAAATTGGAGAAGATAACTTAGAGAATAACTTCGAAATGTATAAACACGAAACTGACGTAATTTAAAAAGAAAGATGACAAACTGAAAGGTGATGAAAAAAAGAGGTTATACATGACCCGTTTATTTATAACCTGAAATAGGAACCGCGCGTTTTCAATTTGGGTTATAATCCGGATCGCGAAATTTTTAATTGGGCCACAAAATAGACAATGGGTTTGGGTGCATGGTAAAATTTGTGTTATATAAATCCAGTTGGTGTATACCCAAGTCTGTTTTTACATATGGAAAAATTGTATGTTACAATCTCGAGAGTAAAAAGTAAAAAAAGATTAAAAGTTCTTTGTCTCGATTCCAAAGAAAAATCAAGCAAGTATACAACAAATATCGTTTACAAGGAAGTTTTTCGAAATTTTTTATCATTAATATTTATCTTATTCGAGTGATATTTATTTGTGAATTCATTAATATTTCAATATATAAATATACTATTCCCTCTGTCCCTATATAAGTTACTCGTCGCTTTTGGGCACTTGAATTAAGGTATAAGTGAAAAAAAGTATAAGTGGTGTGATGGAAAAGGTGAAAAAGTATAAATGATGTGATGGAAAAAATGAAAAAAATAATGAAAACAATGTAAAAAATATAAAAATAATAATAAAAAAGTGAACAATAGTTTTCAAAAAAAGAAAAAAAAAACAAATGAGAAATATATAGTGGGACGGACGAAAATTACAAAATGAGCTACATATAGTTGGACAGAGGGAGTATATGTTTATCTTCCATTTACAATTCTAGTTTTATTGTGTTGTATAAATTGAACAGTCAGTTCAATATTAGTTTTCGTAACTTAAATTATCAATAAAACATGAAATTTACATAATATAATCTACATAAAAATATATTTTTTAGTAATCACGTGTAATATGTGGGTTTATGACTTTACTCCCTAGTAAAATAATAAATATATATTTTTCCTAAATCATTTGAATAATATTCAGAGTCCAACTACGCAATGCTCATGCATTCTAATTTCTAAGGGTATTCCCAATGGGGAGGCAAATGTGGTGATAACACTAATTTGTCATTTAAATGGAATCCAATAGAGTAACAAATATGGTGGCAAATTGCCATATATAAATAGTGTGTCAAATTTGTCACATACTATTCATGGTGACAACTATTTTTTTTAAATTTAATTTATTTGATATATATTATGTGATATATTATTAAGTGTATAAAAATATTATGTATTGATTTTAAATTTGTATATAATATTAGAAGTATTTATATAGTGATTTAAGAAAATGATTATATTTATAAATTGGTTGAAAATATTGTATAAATATATAACTTTTTTTTCATAGAGCATAATTTTTTTTCCATAGAACCAATTTATAATTAGTTTTATTTTTTTGAACTATTTTATATTTTTTCATAATATTATGACATAAAATTAAATATAAAAAATATAAAAAAAATTCATCAAATCAATAGAAATACAAATTATAACTAGTTGAACATAACTTTTAAAAATTTAAATCTAAATATTAAATTATAAATTCAATTATATACAAATATAAGATAAAATTAAAAATAAATTTAATTAAAGTAAGAATATTTTAGGAGAATATACCTATTAAATTAAAAATATGTAATTTTAGTGACAAATTTAGCACCACGTTCGGAAATGCTCTTAGGAGGAGATATGGTTAACGTCGAATGCATTTGGCCAGTACTAAATAGGCAATTAATCTTGGGATAATACTATAATTAAAAATTAATTTATATATTTAATAATATAAATATACTCAATCATCACATCACATGGCATGCTTATCACAGTCACAGATACCAAATAATAGTATTGTATTCTAATTTCCAAATCCCAAATGTTAGAATATTCCAAGTAACAAGAATCGTTCATTTACATACCTGCCAACTACTGTACAAATTCTCTGACTGCAGCTTGGAATTGAACTCTCTGTTGGTTCCAAAAATCATAAAGGCAACTTATCCACACTAATTAAAACTAAAAAATATTCTGATAAGAATAGACTAGTTCCAAATAATCAGCTTATTAAAGCCAGGGAAAAACAATCTAAAATATTTACAAAATTTTCCACAATCTCCTTCTAATCATCATCATTATATCTTCTAAGACTTGTAGTACTATCTACTGACATCCCAACCCATGTCAAGAAGTTAACCTCCTTATAACCTCATTCCTGCAAATCAAATATAAAATAAGGTGGCTGCTGACACAAGAACCAATTTTAAACTTATGATGAGGATTACCGCATGAGCTTTATATCGTGGGAGGAAGCACCTAAGAGGCATTGATTCTCTTCAGCCCTCCTTATGAGATAAAGCATCACCTGATCAACGGGTCCGAATGGCAGATACTTGTTAACATTATACCCCTCCAGTGACAACCCCAACGACAGCGCTTCCGCCATTCCGTACAGATGTGCAAACTGGAGGCAATGGCACCTCCTATCAATCCCCAAATTAATAGCTTTCAAAGCTGCTATTTTACCTATTCATTTATTATAACAATAGAAACAATTTGTCAATAGAAAATTATGTTAAGGATCAGATCAGCAAACGACGGATAATAACGCACCGGACTCCATATTGTGAGTTGCTATAACAGCTGCGCCGGTGCCTATAGCGATTTTCTCAAGCAAGAATTCAGCGCAGAGATTGTAATTATGGTGAGTGTCTTCAATGCAGGAGTGGATAGGGGTGCTGAATCCCTTGCTCTCCGCCTCTCTTTTCTCCTGTTTCATGTAAGCTCCCCTCACCAGCTTTATGCCCAGCGGAATTCCCATCTTCTCCGCAGTTTCAACAGCGAGCGCCAATCTCTCGGATGAGTCTTTGAGATAAGCTTGAACGGTGTTGAAGATGAGAGGTCGTTGGCCGGGTTCTGATCCGTGATTCACAGCGGCAGAATAAGTTAAATAATCAATTGCGGGTTGAATTTGAGTTCCTTCTGCATCAAACAAGAGAGGCAGATTAGCGTCTTGACTTTTCCGGCATATCTTGTGGAGTCTGTCGTAAGCCAGCTGCAGATCGAGCTCCTCTTCCGGGGTTAAGGGCGCTGGTTCGATGGGTGTGTGGTAAAAGGGGCTTGAATCACATAGAATTGGCAATGAATTTAACTTCCATGGGAGTTTCATGGAGCTATTCTTATATTCCCATCTCAATAGATCACTTACTCTTCGGAGTATAAAATGAGGACAAATCGCCGTTATCTTCACCACAACAAAGTTAACCTGCAGTGCATTCGAATTCATCAATTAGAGAAACAGAGGAGAGGAAAAGGGGGAATTATTGAATTAGGGCTTACTCCAGAATTGCCGCTTTTTTTGGTTGAATCGATCGTGTTAATAAACACTTCCATGTTGCCATCACACGATACGTTATCATTAGCGCCTTCCAATGCATAATCAAGCATAGCACGGATCCCCGATTGCCAAAGTTTCTCCGCGGTAGCGTTCGCCGCCTGAATATCCTTACCTGCGCAGAAATGATTGTAAAAAGTGCGCTCTGTTAATCCCAAAACCACAGGGCGGAGTAGTGGTTTTTCGTGTAACCTCTTATTAAACACGAACGCCCCAATATCGGCGACAACGCTCATCGAAGACGCTTTCAGTATGGTAAGAGATCTCAGGAGCTTCCCCGTTGAAACAGACGCGAATAGCTCCTTCGAACTTATGAATTCGAGGCCGGCGGTCACGGGTTTTGCCTCGACGGTGGCGGTTTTGGGCCTCTCTTCTCGGACACCGGCGACGCGGCGGAGGTAGGCGTCGGCAGCGGTGGCGGTGTGGCGGGCACCGGATTTCAGGCGGCGGAGATCGCGAAGTACCTTTGGTCGGACGCTACAGCAAATCATGATTGTTCTCTCGCTAAAGTTTGCGACGCGTTTGGAAGGGTTGTTTCTGAATATCGTGGAAACTCATTCGCTATGTGGTCATATAAATAGCCGTTCAACCAATGGATGTCACAGCTTGCATTTTGCCCTTTTAGCGCCTAAATTTGTGAGATCCTCATTTGGATAGCCTCACTTTGAAAAACTTTAACAAACTTATAATGTGCAATTAATAACATTACATTGATACATTAGCATTATAATTGAAATGACACTGCAAAATATTATGGTACCACTCAGTATACTTACTGTTATTATTGAAAAATCGTTTTTTTTAACTAAAAAATTACCCTTTATTGAAATCGGTGTAAAATAATTTTTCAATAAATATAAAATTAAGTCTTTAATATTAAAGATATTTTTTTTAAAAATGCACATAAATTACACAGAACATCTAATGCGCAACCGACTTAAAAATAAAAGTTCTTTTAAAACTTTGTTGATGGACTTTAAATCAAATCTTAAGTAATTTGATTTTTTTTTTTTTGAAAGGTAAGTAATTTGATTTTTAATGCAAGTGATTATGGGGTTAGTGATGTTAATTAGAAGATCAAACAAGTTGCAAAATAATCGGGTTGGATAATGACTTATTTGGTTGTAGAATTTCCAAAATTCAAGGATCTTTAAAAGAAAGAATCATCGCAATTAATGGGTTAATTATATCCAAGATTAACTAACTTTAAAAGAATCCACACGATGCTCACGTGTTCCATGAGATAACGTTGGAATGTCAGCTCTTACGATGCATTTGACTGATTATCAGACAAGCAAAGGACTATTTTATCCTTCCTTCAATTTTATCAGATAAAGCAATCGATTTGTATTAAAAGCATATTACTTGCAACCATGCTTTGTTATTAGTCTTTTAAATAATCTTGGTAATTTATGTATAGATTCAAAAAAGTTACTATATTTATAAATAGATTCACAATATTCGTACAAGAATTTTTTTTTTCTACATAAAAGTATACCTTTTTTTCTTGTACAGCACATATTTGTAAATATAGTCATTTTTTTTTAATTTATATGTAAATCACAGATATCTTTTCAACATGATATGTGTTGGCTGTTTCCTATCTTTCATGAGTAGGATGATAGGACCGTTGCTTATCATTATCATTTACTTCCTTCATGCCATACCTTATTTCTCTTTTATTACTTTGTTTAAAAAAATCATTTTAATTAAAATATGATGGGTCATATTTTAATTTTTGTATAAAATAATAAAAAAAAGTAATAGATATTTTTGAAAAATATATTTATTCATAAATTAAATATTTTTTAATTTTTAATAGAATGAGAAATTTATTGTGAAACAATAAAATTATAGTAGAACACATAGAGTAAATATGTGCTTGTGAATCATTTGTATATGAAATTTCGGTTCAATTTCAATTTAGTTTTGACACATTCCTAAACAAGTCAAAACATACTTAAAATTCAGGAAATTGAATGATTGATATATTTAAAGCTTCACTATCCATCCTGAAAGGACATAAATTCGAGTTATCATTTGTCCAATATTAAATAAAAAAAGAACATACCCAAAATTAAATTAGAAGTAGGTATTCAATTGCACCATGTACGCCAGACAGAAATCTGTTTAATTATATAGGGTGACAGTTGGTGCACTACTTACGTACACTATATAACTGGTGCACAATTAATATATTTCAACAAAATAATTAATACTAATCAATTTGTTATTTTACTTTGGGGTGAATAATTAATACTAACCAATTTGACCTTTTACTTTGGTGTGAAATATTCAAGTAGATAAAACAGATTTTAGTTACACAACTTCATTCCGTTTACATTACTTGATAACAACAATAAAAAAACAAAGTATTATATTAACGATACACACAGTAAATTTTATGGTGAACAACAATTTATTCTAAATATTTTGAGATTTGATTATTTTAAAAATAAATGATATAAAATACTGTATAAGAACTAACATCATATAACTATAAATGAATTAACAACACTTGTAGTATACCATAATAAATGAACCAAAATCATATTATATATGAACTAATATCACACTATATCTGAATTAACACTACATTGTATGAACTAACACTACATACCAAAATGTGTATTGTTGCATGAAATGAGATATATTGTTGACGAAATTATTATCGTGAGTATTACTTACTCTGAGAAAAGCTATTTTATGTGACATAAAAAAATGATTGATGAAAATAATTATATAATAAAATATTAGGCAATGATTAAGAAAAATAATATCACAATTATCATAATACCTACTTTCCCATCATGAGGTGTAAATTCGTTCCCCATATTTTTGGAGCGCACACTAATAAGTGTATTTTTCACGACTAAGACCTAAGTGGGGGCAAGTCATGACTTCTAAAAAAGGGGTAGAATCACTTTTTCAATAATAGTGTGAAAAGAACAGCTCATGACTTGTTCAATTATATATATATATATATATATATATATATCAAGTGGCCAAATTAAAATATCAAGTGGTGGGCAGTATTACTTCAAATATAGCAAGAAAGGATCTGTGCACTTCCATTTAATTTGTTGATAATTTTGCTCATCCAGACCCAGACAAATTAGGATGAGATTGTGAGAAATTTATTTGTTTTTGTCCTTTTCTTTAATATGATCACCTGAAATTAGGATTTGGATAGTTTTTTGTGCAGAGAGATCATATGACTCTTGGACCATGCATGTAAATACTTACATGATTGTGAACATGTGATTCAACAGTTTCTTATGCTTTTGTATAGAAGGAGATCGTGATTTCTTGAAATTATTCATGGGCGTAATATATTATTTAAACAATTAGTACGATTTTGATTTGTAATTGTTTTAAT
The DNA here is from genome assembly GCA_026898435.1 of Prunella vulgaris. Classification (NCBI taxonomy): domain Eukaryota; kingdom Viridiplantae; phylum Streptophyta; class Magnoliopsida; order Lamiales; family Lamiaceae; genus Prunella; species Prunella vulgaris. The sequence goes on from JAPKLY010000322.1 coordinate 225,435, forward strand.
TAAAAGATGAATGTATATATATTGTTCTTTTTGACGCTCTTTGAGGTTATATAAATTTTAAATTTAAGACGTGGACGAATTCATATAAAATGTGTTGGAATTTGATTTTAAAAGAGTATTAAATGCTCTAGTTTGACCAATTTAATGGAGGACAAAATAGTAATCTCAATGAGACAACGTGTAATCGATGCGTTTTACTCATATTTTAGTTCTCAAAACTGAATTATGGTGAGTGAGAAATTAATTTCTGAAATGGGGAAATTAATACTAATGTTAAGAAATATTATGTGAGAATATAATTTGTCCACATTGGAATTTACAATTTAAAGTATAATATAAATTTTATTTATTAGATCTATCGTTGCAACATATTTTTACTGAGTAGGCTTTTTATGAAAATATATTTTTGATGAGATTTTTTATACTCTTGATCAAATATTTGATACTGTTTCATGATAAATTTATCATGAATTATACTCATATAATACTTTGTCAATTTTATTAGACACATAATCATATAATAAAAATATAACTATTAATATGTGAGGGTCAGCTCACTGATCATTGGGATCCTCATTTGAATGAGTGATCTAAATTCGATTTTCTTTGAAAACAATTTAAGGAAAATATCGATAAAAAATAATTTAAAAATATATTTAAATTATACATAGAACTTTGTGAATATAAAACTATGAGTATTTGAAGAGATTTTTGAGGGGGATCTTTCAATGTCGCCTTCAAGTTAGGCATAGTAACAACATGGAAATAGAAACTGCGGCCCACAACTCAGCGTAATCTACAGTCTCGAGAAAACCAACGGCTGAAAATTAATGTTCAAATATATTACTCCTCAAATGAAGCTTTACTTATAACATAAATCCAACTAATTGTTTTCATCAGCTTAAATATAGGAGTTTTGTTATACTAATTTCAATATTAAGAAACTGAATTTTATTGATCCTTAATTACAGGTGTGACATAATTTTATGACCTCACAATTCACGCATATAATTCGTCCCACCTGACACTATATATAAAACACATTTTTTCCTCTACAAAATATTCGAAACATCTGATTAAGAATATTAACCCCCACAGTAATAGTTAATTTCCACGACTTTTAACCCAAGCCAACTGAAAATGGATGCTAAGACTAGTTACCGTGCCGGTGAGACAAAGGGCCAAGTTCAGGTGAAATAAATTAATTGATTTATTTAACTTTTACAAAGTCACATATGTAAATGATTCATGGATAATGCGCTCGTAATATTTCAATTTTTTTAGTTTTTTACTGAATGAAGTTACATATTGTTTGCATGTGTCAATTATATTAGTTTGCGTGTTTAATCTCTATATTTTACTTTTTAATTTATAAATTCATAAAAAAGTTTTAAAAAAAAATGTCAATACTCATTTATTCTACTTTTTGGAAAAACAAGTAAGAATATGAATTAGTACCCGGAGTTGTAATTTGTTGTTGTATGCGCTAAGAAAAATATATTGAGTGCACAAACACTTATATACTCCCCCCGTCCACGATAAATGGTTCACATTATCTTAAATGGTCGTCCACAGTAAATGGTCTACTTACCTAAAATGAAAAATTTATAATCATTATTTTCATTTTATATACACATATACTCACTTTTACACATCACATCAAGTACTTGTTTAATAATTAAATATTTTTTATACTAATACATTCACTTTTACACATCAATATTAACTTTTTTTAATAACCGTGCACAGCAAGGGTAGTCCAATTTTCATGGACGGAGGGAGTATTAGTTTTATAAAAAATTAAAAAAAAATTAAGGTTACATATGATACTCAAAAAGAAAAATCTGGCAAAGCACGTACCTTGAGGTATGTTGGGCCCTGATGTTGATGTAGATAGAGTTAACGTATTTATTTATTAGTATTATTATTTATATTTTTATAGAGTTTAGGATTTTATTTAAGTATCATTTAATTGTTATTGGTTCGGGCTTTTAGGACTTTCAGGCTTGAAATCCTAATTATTTTTATTATAAAAAGGAGTTTTATGTTCAATGTATGAGAGTTGAAATTGAATAGAAAAGAATTGGGTTTAATTCTCTTTCCCGTGTTTTAAATGTTGTTTCTGGTATTCTTATGAATCAACGGATTTAAAACATTAATTTGCGAAGATCATATTATTCGGTATTCAACTAGTGAATCAACGGATTTATGATGGTATCATTTTCTCGCTGCATCAGATATACTGATTTAATTTTTTGTTTCAGAGCCACTATTTGTTAGCTAAATAGTTTCATTTCTAGTAATTTACTAATATAGGAATATTTGGTCGTAAATCAATAGTTTCGGTATGTTTTTCAGGAAAAGACTAGCCAGACGATGGACACCATCAAAGACAAAGCTCAGTCTGCGAAGGAATCAATTCAGGAGGTCTATGTTAGCTAAATGAATACGCATGATAGGGATGTTAGAAATATCAAACAGAATTAATAAGGGAAAAAAAAGTAAAGATGGGCAAACTTTTTTCTTAAATTGCAAAAAGGAACAATTGTGCAAAAATTATAAAAAGTGCACACCAAAAAATACACTCAGAATGAGCGTGTAAAATTTCTACAAATTGCACACTTGTTTTTCTTTGTAATAAAATTAAAAAATTACCTCTCTCTTTAACTGCTCCAATTAATAATTAATTTCACAAAGACAACTAAAATAAATTTCTACATGTCAGTAATTAATAAAACGAAAAAAGATTAAGATGTGGTCGTTCCCTTTGAAATTTTAATTTTATTTATAATAACATAAATTATGATATTGTTCCCCTTAAGAATTATAATATCATATATAACATTGAAAAAATAAAATAGTGTCCGCCCTTGAGATATAATTGTGGATCCGTTGCTATAAATTGACAAATACTTTATGTAAAAATTATTGCAGACTGGAGAGCAGATGCAAGCTAAGGCACAAGGAGCAGCTGATGCTGTCAAGGATTCAATGAACAAGTGATCGATGCATGCAGACACAAAAATAAGAATTAATGTCTTTCTAATAAAATTAATTTGTGTGTGACAAAAGGGCTGCCTGCAATACCATTTTTTACTTTATTTCATTTTCTTTCTATAATTTGGTCCATTATTTCTATGTATTATTGTCAAGGTCAGTTGTGACAGTTCCCAAGTGTGGAGGAACAAGAAAATTAAAGCTAGATCTTTTACTTTATTACATAGTGATATCTGCTGATACATTTATTTAAAATGGTAGTGAAATTGTTGCAATGATGATTGATTATCAATGTTAGAAGTAAAATTCAAATAATGCTATTTATCAGGTGTAATAGAAAAATTACATAAAATAATTTTAAAAATTAATCTCACTTGATTGGGTGTAATATATATAGAGAGAAAAAATAATTTACTTGGTAGAATGAACTATATGTAGATATACAAGAACAAATGTTATTATTTAAGTCATACAAAAATTATAGAGTGGAAGATGAGATAATTTATTACAAAGTAAATAATGAAAAGAGTGTAATATGACCCTTTTTTTACAATATTGTAAGATAAAACATCGAGTAACATGTATTTGCAGCCTTATAGACTGTGCGTCCAATTTTTTAATTATTTTTCTTTGTTTTTTATTCAATTGCATATTAATATTTTAAACCAACATACTTTATACTATAGATACTCCCATCCAAATTTTGTATTATTATAGTGTACCATCAATTAAAATTAGTTTTGTAGGTTTTTACACAAGTTTAAAAAAAAAACTGATATTATATGTAATAAATAAGAAGATTGTAATAAATTCGTGAAAATGTTGTGTGCATAGTCAATGAAAAATAATGTAAATAAATGTATGAATTGTATAAATAACGGTAAATATTTGTATTTTAGGGAGTAAGATCATTTTTCAATGATGGACTACTAAGACGATGTGGATTATTTTTTATGAATGAAAAAGGAGTATTTATCAATTGACTTGTCGTGGACCGAATATGACCATCAAGCGGTCCAGAGGCCTACGCCGAATGGACAGCCATGTTTAGTCAAGCTGATGTGATCGGAAGGCCAAAGTTAAACTTCCGAGCATGTATAGGGATCCAACGAGCAATTTCGAAGTCGTCCGAGCAGGACCACATAATCATAATAGGTCCCTTCACTTGCCGAGCACCCGTGAAGTGCTCAGACGAAGGATGCTATCCGTACGTAGACGATCAAGCGATCAGCATGGTACTCGCGAGGAACAAACATGGAAGTCCGAGCATGAGCCCCTCCGGGCAAGGACGACCAACCTCCAGATAACCATTGGTCCGAAAAGAGGTCCACGCAGAAGATCTTGGAAAGAAATCAAATTAACCTAGGAGCGTGCTATGAACCTTGCAGAAGTACTATTCAGTTGGGAGAATCAGTCGACATGGCGCCATCCGATTGGCACAGTAGAGGGGACAAGGGATGCACTGGACATCCGTCTTGCGGAGCACGATCCAAGCCTACCGATAGCCTAGGGGGACCACATTAGCGTGGCTCAAGCATGCCATGTTGTCCCCTACGCCATATATATACCAGCTCTTTAGAAGTTGAGATAGAGTTCCATTCTCTTTCCACACACATAGTATCACATATAGATACACAATTACATACATGCAGAGACGCACAATTCCTCATCGGAATTCAGTTCTGCGGTATCATTGTAATCTGTAACAACTTCATTAGTTTATTAATTACAACTTCCACTTAACGTTCTAGTCCTTGCAATATAAGACTAGACAAATCTTGGTATCTTTATCATTATTTAATGTTAATCCTAGTAGATTTATTATTGCATGTTCAACAACATCCCCATAGTTGTTACCGGACCAACACGACTCACGTACGTTTAGCATTTTGATAACAACCAACATATTAGATACACGCACATACTCATTCACGATCGACCAATCAATCTTTTGCAAGAAGATATGAGAGCTTAGTGCAGAGTATTTGTTGAAGTGGTGTTGGAATGTATTTTTAGTCTAGAAGTATGATGTAAACTGGCTATTCTTGTATTTTTTTGAAAAAAAAATATTTCGATAATGATACTGATTTGCCAAAATATGGTTAGAATTTTGAAAAAGGATTTATGAAAATATGCTTAATATTAAAAAAATTAGTGAAATATTTATGAAAGTTTGTCAAAATAAATGTGATATTTCGATTTTTTTTTTCTGAAATTCTCGCTATATTTTGGCAAACGAGTGTAGATAATATCACTATTGCGAAAATTTCCCATAATCTCAAATCCTTAGTTAATCGCACAAAATCAAATAAAAATATAAAAGCTCATATAAACATCATCATTTTTCTATCAAAAATTATAATTTCAAATTTCAACCATTATCATAAAAACCATAAATCAACAGCTTTCATTCGATCCATGTTACCGTCTTCTACGTTGTGTCGTCATCTTCTTTTGTTGCTTGTAGCTTCATGTCGCGCATGATTGCAGTGAAAGAGGTATATTCAATTTTGAACTGAATGAGAATTAGAGTACAAAGAAAATAAGGGTTAAGAGCAATTAAAGTAGATTAGGGTGTGTATCTAATAAGTTATATAAAAGTAGAATGGATAAATTTTGTTAATGAGAGGTGTTGTTCTTTGATAGTGGTATGTAAATAACACAGTACAGAAAACTACGATTTTATGAAAACACTGGAAAACGACAGACAGAGTGCTAAACCGAGTTAAGGTGGAACCTTTGCCCTCAAGATGAAATACGTCCATATGATTTTAGAGGACGATCTGACGGTCCATATCATAGATCTTAACCTTATCCGGAATTTAAATATCAGATACACTTACTGATCCGGATTGATGACGTGGAGCATCCAACGATTCAGATTAACTTCGCTCGGCGCGGCGCGGCCAACTATCCGGACGGACTGACAGCGGCGGCGGCGCGCGCGTGGCTAATGGGAGAGACTCTCTTAGCCTATTTTGAATACCATCATATATTATGAATTTCTTCATAGTTTTTCCAATGTGGGATAGTTAAAAGATTCCTTCTTTTAACTTACTCCCACATGGACCCACATCATCATATTTGTATTAATATTCCCACTTTAGGAATTAATTTCTCACTCACTGTAATTCGGTTTTGATTACGAAAAATATTGTGACGATCTACTCCGCGAGTAGAACGCATCGACTACACATAGTCTAATGGAAATTACCATTTTGCCCTCCATTAAATTGGTCCAACTAGAGCATTAAAACTCAATTTTCAAAACCAATTCCAACAAGAGGGACCCAGATATTTTCACCCCCATAATTGAGTTGTTCACTCCCGTTCACTTCATCACCATATATTTTCAGTTCACCACCTATAATTTCTCAAAATTAACCCTTATTATTATATCAATAAAATTGTTTTGCAAATTCACCCTCTCAATCTAATTTGGAATTAATTAATTACACTTAAAATGTATAATTATCCTATTAAATTTTAATTTAGGAATAATATTAGAGGGGGTGGGGTGAACAACTCAATAGGGGTTAGGGGAATATCCCGATCCTAATGAGAGTATCAAATAAGTTTGGAGGAATATAGTCGAGGGCCCATATACAATGCTGAAAGAGGTGGGCCAATTAAAAAAAACAGATCCAAACAAAATTGATAAATGGGCCTAAAGTTGTTAGCATTGCAGCCTAAAACAGTTTCTGACCAAACCAAAATGTAAACCTTCGCTTCATCAGAAATTGATTGTAGTAGTGATGGGAAAATATAAAAATGATCCTCTAATTAATTTTGTTCAAGTTGAAATTTGATCTTTTATCTTTAGATCTAATTTTGCACCGTGCAATTCAAATATATATATTTTTTAAATTATTTCTATTAATACTAAAAAGTCACCCTTGCTTTTACAAACATATTACACTGACGAGGAATGACTTTTCAGTGTAAACAAAGGTGAATTTTTGGTAAAAATCAGATAAATTTTTATAAATACACTTGAGATGCACAGTTCGCATATGCACAAGAGACTTACTCTTATCTTTTTTATTTTCTCACTTATGGTTCTTTTGTTATTAGAAAAAGTCATTTCCATTGAACATTTAAAAGAATGCCCGGATTTCATATATGCTTTGAAATAGTGCTCGTGTGGCGTTCCAAATTAATAAATAACGTTTACATTACACTTATTTTGGATTAAATAAAGTCTACGTCAATGGAAAAAAATTCGTTTCCGACCTATTTAATCCAAATGAAAGTGTGATGTGGACTTAATTGTTGACTTGAGCGACACACAAGAACTATTTCGGGTGTTTTTTAATAAATCCATCGAGAAAGATATTTCTTTAATACAAAAGGACCATAATTGATATATTAAGAAGATAAAGGATCAAACTAGACTCCAACAAAATTATAGGACCACTTTTGTTATTTTTCGAGTACAGATTGTAGGCCGGAATGTATTTATAGGAAGGCATGGAGTGGTCGTCCCTCTCGGACTTTCAGAAATTTTCGCAATACACACTCCCTTCATTCCAAAATTATCTACACCAATGTAGGGTCACACCTTTTAAAGAATATTACACTAAAGTATTGATATATAGATAGATATTTATAGATTTATTTTAGTGTGCATACAAATAAAATTTTTTTAAATACGAATAATTTTGAGACGGACGAATAGGACAAGTTTGCGAACAAACGCAGGACCAAAAGAATGTAAGGCATTTTTTATTGCGGGGCACTAGGTATGAAATTTTTCAATGGTAATGAGAATGAAGATATATATATATATATATATATATAGTAATTATAGTAAGTAATGAGAATAAATAAGATACATAACGTTGTTTTTCCTCCCATTTATCAATTTTGATTACCCTCTCATCTTATAAAATTGATAAATGGGCCTAAAGATGAGAATAAATGATATTAATAAAGTAATCGTCATCCCCCCATTTGATTACCCTCTCATCTTATAATATTTTCTTCAATCAATCCGTCATATCACAATCAAGAACTTTTTTTTTATCAATTTTTTTTTCAAAATTGATGCACAACACTAATGATGTAACCACCATGAACACTAACTCTCATTCAACATATATAAGGGTAAAGAAAAAAAATGAAATTTCAATATCATTGCCATTGAATGATTTGAAACAAAAACAAGCGTCCTCTTAAACTTTTAATTTATGATCCCGCCGTTTTACTATAAGTTGCTCATTTTGTCATTTTCGTTCGTCCCATTATATGTTGCTCATGTGTTTTTTTACCTTTTTAGGAAACTATTATTTACTTCTTTATTATTATTTTTAATATTTTTTACACTATTCTCATTACTTTTTTTTTCATCACGTGTACTATATCAATATTTTTATATCATTCTTAATATTAGTGCCCAAAAATTGTGAGCAGCTTATAAGGGTACAGAGGGAGTATGATTCAGCTCCTCCTGAATACTGCATAATATTTTGATAGATTGAAATTAAATCCTGCATTTGTCTCTAACCTCTATGTTTAGGAATACCGAATGATGATTATACAACATTTAATCCAATTAAGTCAGTTTGAAGCAAAGACATAAATAGAATAGCATATGATAAGCCAATTGGTCTACCCACAAACAAAGAATGCAACTGCAGTTGTTTATTTTGATACGATGCACCTTTGTATTCTAAATTATGATTTTCCCATTCTTGATATAAATTCAAATTAGATATGATTTAGTTCATCATCACATTTAAAAAACAAAGTGACCTCTTAATGCATCATTTGTTAGTGTCATTTTTCAACTTTGCTTTGAAAAAGATAGTGATCTTTCTTTTTTGAATGAAAAAGATAAGCACAAAGACAACATAAAGGATAAGAGCTCGAAAAAAAAAATGCCAAAAGCAGATGGCTTTAGTAGTATAGATGACTGTCTTTCCTTGATCATACAAACAAAACAAAGCAAGAAAGTGGAGTGCACAAATCCTAAAAGAATGAAGTTCCTGATGGACCAACTTTCTGGTAATAAAAACATTCTGATGAACCAAATTCTTAAAAAAAAATCCCTCTAATTAAACTCTGCCTTTCTGCTCTGTTTCTGTAACAACATTTTTTAGCTAGAGATGTACGTAACGAGGCCGCGATCACTTTATCGCAACTTTCGTGGCGCTCTCTCCGAGCAGCCACGGCCAGATGCCCCGTACACAGGGCATCTGGTGGTTTCGGACGAAGAATCGGAGGCTATGGACTCTTTCTGTTGTGGGATTTGGAAAAGTCACAAAATTAAAAGACTGCCATTCCCTTCGGACAAGATCTTGCAGGTGGTTCACTCATCCTTACAAGAAGAAGCATCTGTTACAAAGATATGGTTCATACCAGTTCTCGATCAGCCTCTTTCCTCCAATAGATACTACGCAATTAAAGCTAAAGGGCATCACAAAGGGTAGCTCTAGCTCTGCCTCTAATGTTCTGATCAATCTGCCTTGATTCTTGCATGTATTCATCTTTTGATACTTTTTTTTTTTATTGTTGATTGGATTAGGCAAGCGTATACATGTTCAAGAGGGGAGGATATTGGGTTGTGTTGCTTTAAACGGCGTAATGTGGACGCTAAAACGAGGCCATTTGATCATAGAGACAGGTATCAAATTCTTGAAATTCGACCTTATCATAGTGGTGGTTTTTGTGCAAGATCGGTAGAATGGGATGGTTGTCCCCCGAGTTTCCTCAGACGGGGTGGGTGGGAGGTGTACACGTACCCCTCGTCCAGACTCCGTCTGAGTGAAACTGCGGGTCTCCGTGATAGCCCCACTAGGACGGAGTTCCCCGAACCGAACCTCCCACTGCACTCGAGGCGTTCCACACCAGTGGTGGTGGGGAAGTGGTATTGCCCTTTTGTGTATGTGAAAGAGGAAAACATGAGGGTTGATGATCAAATGAGAAGGTCTTTGATGTATGAGCTGAGGCTTAAGCAATGGTGGGAGAAAATCCATTCTGTCGAAAACGAGGATAATCGGAATAATGTTGTGGAGGTGGATGCAAGATTGAAGAGGTTGTTGTGTCTAGTTGGAGGGGTGGAAGGTGAGAGAGATGGGAGGGTTGGTAGTGATGGATTTGTTTGGTTTAAGGTTAAGGGAGAATGTAGGGGGAGAGGGAGGGTAGGTTTGAGTTGTTGCTTGTTTGAGAAGATGAGGTGGATTCAAGAGACAAGAGGGTGGTTTGATGGGGAGAGAGAGGTGAGAGTTCATGGTAGGAAGGAAATTGGGAGTGAGAATGTGTGGAGAAGGTTTGGTTGTTATGTTTTGGTAGAGAGTTTTGTGTTGAGGAGAATGGATGGAAGTTTGTTGATTAATTTCAATTTTAGAAATACAGAGAGAATTGTGTGTAAATGGGAGTGAACAGATTGTGTGTAGTTGCTTTATCACAATTGAACAGTGTACGTATTAACACATTAGTTAATAGGTGCTACAAATTGGCTTCGATGTTTAGGTGAATACTATTTATTTTTTTTACTCGTTTCACCGAATAATTACTCGAAAATCAGCTGCATTGTTCACATTAATTAAATAATATATCACTTATTTCAATCACAATATTCGATAATCAATTTTACAGTGAACTAATTCAAACAAGTTACTCATTATAATATTATAAATATACCCCAGGATAATATCAATTTATGAAGGTGAATTATATACTCCCTCCATCCAGTAGGAATTTGTACCCTACGGGACGGCATATTTTTTAAGAAAATATATTTTATATATAAAGTATTAACATATGGATAAATATGTGTATATGTTTGTGAGTGTACACGTAAATCAATGCTTCTTTCTTTAGTAGTGTACAAATTTGTATGGAACATTCAAATAATAAAAGTGTGCAAATTCTTGTGGTATAGGGAAGTATAATTTTTTTTAAAGTCTACTTTGTCAATGCCAGTTCAACGGTGTTCGATTTTAGTCCTATGGTGTCCCATTTCATCCAAATGTAAGCTTTATTTAATCAATTTTAATTTTTTTCTACAAATCTTTTTCTAAATATTAATAAAAAAATTATTAAATATTTTGGGAGTAAAATTGATAAAGTTAAATAGAAAAATTAAACTCCCTCTTTTCACAAAAAACCAAATCGTTCATTGTCGTGCGCCACTGAAGCCATCTCTCTCTTAGATCGGTACCGGCCCACCTCTCACACAACTCCACTTAAATAAAACGGTGAAAGACTTGGAGATGTGTACATATCGGGCCATGGAGATCAGCGACGCACCCATGTGCAGATCGGTAGCCATGGAGATCGGCGCTGCCCCTGTGTGCAGATCGGCCTCTCTTCCTCTCTTTTTCTCTATCTGTGCTTCTCTTCCACCCACTCACGTCGACGTCGCCATAGATCGGCCGGTCTTCTTTCTCCTGGCCGCCCTTCTCTCTCTCCTTCTCTCTTTCTTTTTTCTCTCTCTTTCTCTCCCTCTCCAATCGTGGGTGTGGTATAATCTAATAATATATATTGCTATATATCTAATATATGTATATGTGTGATTGGTATGTGGGACCATGTCAATTAATGATTTGTATGAATTTGAAATAAATTGTATCATTTCTAAATTTAAGAAAATGATTGTATCATTTCTAAATTTAAGAAAATGATTGTATCAACTTTAAATATGGTAGTTTAAATTGTATGATGTGGCAATTAATTCTAGATATAATATACGTGATGTGATAAATAAATAATGGGTGCGACTATTCATACCCCAAATTTCTCTAAACATACCCCAACTATTAAATATATTTAATTTAAAATGAATTAATTTAAATTACTAAATATACCCCATTTTTTTATTAATTTTTTATTTTTATTTTTGATCTATTCTTCTTCTCTCTCACACTCTAACTGCTATTCTTCTTCTCTCTCACACCCTGCTATTCTTCTTCTCTCTCACATCCTAACTGCTATATTCATGGAGTTTAATCATCTTCGAAACTATTTTACAGTTCTACGATCAATTCAATCTCATTTTTTATGCTTTGTTAGTGACATCGAACTAATCTAAATTATATATTATTATTATTATTATTATTTATTGACATATGTCTATTGTTGAAGAGCGCCGCGGAAGGAGTGACGTGGAAGAGGATGAGTCGTCGTCTTTTTCACGAAGATACAGAAAGGTTGGAAATTATGGAATTTTGGATAGAGGAAAATTGTGATTTTCAGGCGAAAAAAAAAAAGCTCTGGTGAGATGTGAAGTCTAATGAATTATTTTAAAATTTTAATCGGAATGACGACGCAAAGTTTTAATTCTCATTTCTTAAAAATGGCGACGTACTGTGGATCATTAACATGAATTGAGAGAGATGAAGACTAGGTCAAAATTGAAAATAGTATAATAGTAAAAAATGGGGTATGTTTAGTATTTTAAATTAATTTTTTATTTTAAATGGAGTATATTTAATAATTGGGGTATGTTTAGAGGAATTTGGGGTATGAATAGTCGCAGTCATATATTTAGAGGAATTTGAGGTATGATGTGGCAATTATTGTATGATGTGGCAATTAATATAGTAAAAGATATTTTATAGATAAAATACAATTGATATGTAAATAGAAAGAAAGTGGGTTTTTTCGACAATAATTTATATTTACAAAAAAACCCACTAAAGGACGTCATTGGTATAGACACCCCTAGACAGTAATTTATAATTAATAATTTATGAACCACATAATATTTGATATTTATTGTGATTTCATTTAATTGTGAATTTTTTACTTACTATCTCAATTATGAAAGGGACGCCCTTTCTACTTTTTTTCCGGCATTCATACGAAAAGGGAGAGATTTCTTCTTTTCATATACAATAGTCACAGATGAGTATGCATGGCTTTTTTTAAGTGAAGAAAACGAAGGAAGAAGTAAACGAAGGTAAACCTACTGTTTTTAATGATTCAGTAAAGATAAAATGCATGGCGCGCAGAAACTGCTTAAAGGCGAGAATACTAACAACACCCTTCAGTGGTCCCCCATACGTCGACTTATTTTGCTGAAAAACTTGATGGGACTTCTCAGGAGATGCGCCTTAACACGCATGATTATTCCGTCCTCTCAAGCGATGCACCTTCTAAAGGCATGATTCATTCTGCCTTTTCGGTGATGCACCTTGATGGAATTATCAAAGACCTATTGACATATCAAAGTCATCCTGCTAGCCAGCTCGGGTGCTGTAAACGAGACCGTCAATCCGATAAAGATCAAACTCTGACTGAAGCCAAAGCCTGATCTTGGGGGGCTATTGTTGTGACCATAATTATACGATTTTGAACCTCTGAATCGGGGTCTACCGGAATCTGGGTTTATCCCCAAATGGGTCAAATTCCTTTAATGTAATAGTGCAGGACCTTATTATGTTAATTTGTAATAGGTCCAATCTTAAAGGACAATTATGTCTTTTATAGTTAACCCTCTATAAATAGAGGGCCCCCCTCCCCACTTGTAAAGGATTGGATTCATGGAGTAATATACAAATAGATTAGGGGGCTCTCAAAAGAACACTCAAAGCCATGTTTTAGGGAGGGGCTCTAAAGCTCCTCCCCCATTATTATGGTTCTTATTTATTTATTCACATATTATTGTTTGTTATCTGATTATCGGGATACTCCTATAGCCACATATATCCACCAATGAAACCCAATAAATCGGTAACAACATTAATTAATTGTTTATGAACTATCATAATAGAAGCAAATATGTTAAAATATTACTCCCTCCGTCCCAGGGAAATTTGCACCCTGAGGTTTTACATTTTTTTAAGAAAAATATATTTTTTAAATAAAATAGTGACATATGAATAAATACATATAAAATTTTGTATGTATATGTAAATTAATATTTTCTTTCGTAGTAATGTACAAATTGATACATGACATTCAAATAAAAAAGTATCATGCATCGTAAAATTAAGAAAGTAAGAAAAAAATTATTTGAAAAATAAAGTGGGCCCCCATCCCACACAAGTCTGAATATGAGACAACACTTCTGGCCCGTTTAGAGGGCAAGGTAGGTCACTTAACGGGATGAATCCTAATAGTTAAGTATCCATCCTGACGATACTCATGAACATTCTTTTTGAAATCGCAAATTCTAGAGTGTATAATATGCATTTGGATTTTAATTATAATTTTAATTTTAATTTTAAATTTTTAAAAATATACGTGAATTATTTTTGGGGTATTATTAATTATTCTTAGGATGTTTAGTTATATTTATTCTTGGGGTATTGTGAGTTATTCTTGGTGTATTTATTTAGACTTGTTATTGGGGTATTGTGAGTTGTTCTTGGGATATTTATCTAGACTTGTTCTTGGGGTATTATGAGTTGTTCTTGGGGTATTTATTGTGAGTTGTTCTTGTGGTACCGTGAGTTGTTCTTGGGTATTTTGTTTAGAGTTGTTCTTGAGGTATTGTGCGTTGTTCTTGGAGTATTATAATTTATTATTTGGGTATGTATATATATATATATATATATTAATTAAAACAGAGCCTGGACAGACATGGGGTTTCCTTTCACACACATTTACATACACACAAGCAATATACTAATCAATTGAGTTGCACTACTTCCATTTCCAGACCTAATTTTCTTCAAGAACATCGCAACAGAGGTTGGACTTCTATCGTTTCCAAATTTCTTCCATGGGTTCGATTTCACGGCGGCTTGCAGATGACGATAGAGGTTGGGGCGCGGAGGCGGTTGCAGAAATTAAGCACGGCAGCAACAGGCGGTTGGGGCCTTGCAACTTTGATTTCACGGCGGCTTGGTGGTTGCTGCCATGATTTCCTGCAATAGAGAGGGTGGTAGTTCACGGTTGCGTATATTCTGATATTCGACTATGGCGAGGCTGCATCGTTTTCTTCTCTACCTGCAATTAAAATTAATTTTGAATTTTAGGTGCTCCGGGTCACCCAATTACAATCACTCTTTTAAAATATAATCTTTCATAATTCACGTAGTCACATTAAATATTAATACAAAGTAAATAACACCCACTTAACTTAATTTATTAGTACTACATTAAAAAAAAAGGGGTGCCAATCAATTTTTATTTAGAATGGAGTAAGTCTCATTTACAAATTTGTATCGTGTAAATTTCTTCAAAATAAGGATTAGTATAATTTATCATTTTTATTAAAAATAATTTTATTAATAATATGGACAGAATTCTGTAAATAAATTTTTTTATGTAGAATATACTATTTCTTTCTTTTCTAAAATTTTATATTGAAAGTAAAGCCACCACATATAAAATGTCAAAACTTATTAGCCGTTCATGATAAGAAGCTATCACACTATATTTCAATTTTATTCGCTTTTCAACAAAACAAAATAATATAAAATTAAACCATTTCAACCCACTACTTTTTATATATTAAAACAAAATTTATTCGCTTTTCAACAAAACAAAATAAAATAAAAGATTAGTCTTGTATGCACCAGTTATACGGTGCAACTCAAGTTTATTTTTTAAAAGTTATACAAAATACTACTGAAAAGTTACACATGTTATTAATGAAAAATGTATCTTTCATAGTATAACTTTTCAGTTATAATTTGTGCAACTTTTCAATTATAAATTGTGTAATTTTTAAAAAATGAAACTTGCTCAAAAATCAAAATAAAATAAAACCAAACCCACCACTTTTTATTTATTAAAACATGTTGTGCACGACACGGTGGTCCTTAGCCACCTAGATGTCGGCTGTAGTTGCACACGACCACATTACTAAGGTTGCATTGCATGGGAATTCATCAATATTGGTGAAAGGATAGTATCAACCATACTGTTTTCCTTTTCATTTTTAAAAAGATACAAAGCTACTCCACTTGAAATACTAACTCACTAACACAAAAATTTAGAGAAAAATATTTTTCTAGAATTGTAATTATAGGATAGTTGTAATTAAAATAATACGTTTTCGATTTTATAAAAGTAGGACAATAATTTTGAAAGTTGTAAATTTAGGCCAATTGAGCCCGAATTAAGTTTAATTTCAGGCACAATTGACCTAAATTTACAACTTTTTAAAATTATTGTCCTACTTTTTCAAGCTCGAAAATATAATATTTTTAAATTATAACTACCCTATAATTACAGTTCTAAAAAAATATTTTTCTCATGTTCTTTTGCCACTACTCAGGTTGTGGAGAACTATAAATATAGAGTAGTTATAATTTAATGACAACATTTTTTCGGGCATGAAAAAGTAGAAGAATTTTTTTTGGAAAGTTGTAAATCTAGATCAATTGAGCCCGAATTTACAGTCCTAAAACAATTAACTAGTAATTCATCCGTGCGATACATAGATTTGACAATATAAATTTCAAATATAAAATTATAAAAATAATAAATTATAATCGATATTTTAAAATAAAATATAAATTTAATTAGGATTGAGTAAATTATATACATGTTACCAAAAAATTTTGGAATAAAATATTTTTTACCGATCAAAATAGATATAAACTAAATTTATTTTCTCAATTTATCTATTAATTTTGTTAAATTTCTTTTACCTTTGTCATTTTTTTTAATATAAAAAAATTATATTGTATATGAGTGTGCTATAATATTTAATCAATCACATAATCTTAAAAATATGCACTAAAATTCATAAAAAATAATTTATTTTTTTACGTTAATTACATAATTGAAGCAAAAGTATTTAAATTTCAATTGTATGATGAAAGTCAATAAATAATCATTTTTATAATAATAAAATTTATATTTAGAATTTAGAATTTATTTTTATACGTGCAATATATATATGTAAAATTAAATATTTTAGAGGACAAATATATGGGATTTTTTTTCAAATATAATAGTTTTCATTTGTGGTTATGAAAGTACGGTGGTTTCTGGGTTGTTTATGAATTTAAGTAAAAACGTGAATTGGGTTCACGATTTTAGAAATAACGTGAATAGTGATCACGTTTTATGTGTCGAAAGTTAACTCCGTTCACAGCAAGGGACGTCCGGTTGTTGATGTCATGAAACGTGAACTGTGTTCACGATTTCTGTCATCTTGGCTTTTTAATGACCGACATTCCCACGTGAACGCGTGCTGATCTCAATTT
>JAPKLY010000322.1:252542-323415 GCA_026898435.1 Prunella vulgaris
AAATTGAGATCAGCACGCGTTCACGTGGGAATGTCGGTCATTAAAAAACCAAGATGACAGAAATCGTGAACTGTATGTTTCATGACATCAACAAACGGACGTCTCTTGCTGTGAACGGAGTTGACTTTCGACACATAAAACGTGATCACTATTCACGTTATTTCTTAAATCGTGAACCCAATTCACCTTTTTACTTAAATTCATAAACAGCCCAGAAACCACCGTACTTTCATAACCACAAATGGAAACTATTATATTTAAAAAAAATCCCCAAATATATAGTTTGTTGTACAGTGTGTTGAAAATAGATTGAAAATTAAAATTTTATATAAAAGTTAAATTGTTTACATAAAGTAAAAGATAATATTTTTTGATAAAATTAACTCACTATTTTTATTGGAGAGTGAGCCTCACTATTTCACCACAAAACAAATACACTACACTTATTTTAATAGATTTTTTTTTCTTTTACACATATATAGATATTATCGAAAGAGTTTTTCTTTATATCATCAAGTATCTTAACAACTCTTCAAAGTTTGTGTCCCACTTTTTTCTTTTTTAAAAAGATAAAACACTATTCTATTCGAAGAAGTATTTCAATAAAAAATTATCTGATCCAAAATTTAAATCAATACAATCGAAAGAGATTTTCTTTATATTATCACGCACGTACTCTAAACTCTCCCAGATTTGTCCCTGGGAACATTACATTTAAATTATTTAAATAACACAAAGATAACAATCTTTTAAATAATACTCCCTATGTTATAATTAATTATTTTATTTATTTATATATAATTTAATGCAATTTATTGAAAGGTATTATAAAATATTATAAATTTTGTTTACCAATAAAATAATTGTATTTATAAATTTTATAAATAATTATTTTATTTATATACAATTGTTATAACACATTCTAAATACATTCTATCATATTATATTAAACCCCGAATAAGTAAATATGATTATTTATTATGTACGGACGACTGGTATGTATGGTATCTCCCTTATTAGCGACACATGAACGTCATTATTCGTCTAAATATTCATCACCGATCTACCCGTTGACTAATACTAACACTTATCTCGATATATACTAATAATTGTCACTGCAAAACTCAAGCTTGGCAGAAATGGCGGACTTTTGCTTTCTTTCCTCTTCTCTGAAACCACGGCTTTCCTCTAGAGGTTAATCCTTTTCTTGCACTGATATATCCTTGTTTCTTTGAGTGTAATAATCTCTTCTGCATTTTCCCTTTATTAGTATACTCATGTTCTTGATCAAATAGATCTATGATGGACTTCTTTTTCTTTTTCCTTTTTTTCTTTTTTGGTGGGTTATATTTAGAAAGAAAGTAAAATGTCAGTAGCCTTTGTTTTGTTTGCTCTTCTTTTGGCAATTACTCATTTTTTTACATTGCAGTAATGGCTTACTCTTTTTACACTAAGTTAAAGATGAATCTTGAATCTTTCCTATATTAAGTTCAAAAAATAAAATTGTGATCGACTGAATAGTGATATAAACACAGAAATGGCATCCCTCTATGCTGAATTAGTCGTAATTAATCTTTGATTGCTCAACAGGAGATGATCAGTGGGTAAGTTGTTTTTCCCCAAATATTAGGGCTCGGAATCTGAGATTTTCACCCAAATCTAGGGTATCAAAAACAGCATCCGGCACCGCTGACCCGAACCCGATTGGAATACCTCGACAGTGGTACAATCTAATTGCGGATCTCCCGTTACAGCCGCCGCCGCCTCTACACCCCAAAACTCACGAGCCCATAAAACCAGAGGATTTGTCAGCATTGTTCCCTGATGAGTTGATCAAGCAGGAGGGCACGAGTGAAAGATTTATCGATATTCCTCAAGAAGTTATCGATGTTTATGAGCTCTGGCGCCCAACCCCTTTGATTAGGTTAGCTGTTCTTGATCATAGTTAGTGTCTAGGAGTATGGGAAATCTGATGTTTGTTAGTTAAAAACAGGGCTAAGAGGCTGGAAAAACTGCTGGACACGCCGGCAAGAATCTACTACAAGTATGAAGGTGGTAGCCCGGCCGGATCGCATAAGCCCAACACGGCTGTTCCTCAGGTTTGGTATAACGCGCAGCAAGGCGTGAAGAATGTAGTTACAGAAACTGGTGCTGGCCAATGGGGGAGCTCGTTGGCTTTTGCGTGTAGCTTGTTCGATCTTAATTGCGAAGTAATCACACTTTTCGAGAGGAAGTCTTGTATGAAACGGTCTTATGCATGAGATGGGATTCATCTCGTGTATGAGATTGTCTTATTGTCCTTTTCCATATCTTGTTCTTTGATTGAAGTTTTTTCTTTATTTTTAGGTATAGTATATGTTTTGATTGTATGTAGGTGTGGCAAGTACGTGCTTCGTATGATCAAAAACCATATCGTAAACTGATGATGCAAACATGGGGTGCTAAGGTTCACCCTTCGCCGTCTACTGTGACTGAAGTTGGTCGGAAAATGCTTGAGAAAGATCCGTTGAGCCCTGGGAGTTTAGGCATTGCTATTTCGGAAGCTGTGGAGGTTGCAGCTATGAATGCTGACACGAAATATTGTCTGGGGAGTGTTCTCAACCATGTTTTGCTGCATCAAACCATTATAGGGGAGGAGTGCATAAAACAAATGGAGGCTATAGGAGAGACTCCAGATGTGATCATTGGATGTACTGGTGGTGGATCCAATTTTGGGGGACTTGCTTTCCCGTTTATTAGGGAAAAACTTAACGGGAAGATTAATCCAATAATTCGAGCAGTTGAACCAGCTGCGTGCCCCTCGTTGACAAAGGGGGTGTATGCTTATGATTATGGGGATACGGCGGGGATGACTCCGTTGATGAAGATGCATACCCTTGGCCATGACTTTATACCTGACCCCATTCATGCTGGTAAATCTGTTTACCTCTTAAACTTTCCACTATATATAAGCAATAATTTTTGAAAGCCTTTCAATTTACAAGGATGCAGAAACTTGACTATGCATGATATTATGAAACTGTGAGTTTCTTCCCACATTGAGATGAAATCATAGACCCATCTCTGCCCTTGATAGTTTCTTTGACTCCTTGTACGTCAAATTGCTCGATTTGCAGGTGGTCTGAGGTATCACGGCATGGCTCCATTGA
The DNA here is from genome assembly GCA_026898435.1 of Prunella vulgaris. NCBI lineage: Eukaryota > Viridiplantae > Streptophyta > Magnoliopsida > Lamiales > Lamiaceae > Prunella > Prunella vulgaris. The sequence goes on from JAPKLY010000322.1 coordinate 255,692, forward strand.
TTTCACATGTGTACGAATTAGGATTCATGGAAGCGATTTCAATTGCACAGACTGAATGCTTTGAAGGTGAGCTAACTTCCCAACTTTTGCTATCAAATATTTACCAAAATTGTTCTGGAAGATGTATTCAGTTGGATGTATCATCGAGGATAACAAGTTAGATTGGTGCCTCATAAGTTATATAATATAGTAAATGAGATATCGTCTCATGTATAAAATCCGCCTTGCAATTTTTTGTGATTCAGGAGCCATAAAATTTGCACGGACGGAAGGGTTGATACCAGCACCTGAACCAACTCATGCGATAGCTGCGACTATAAGAGAAGCTCGTCGCTGCAGAGAGACGGGGGAGGCGAAAGTTATACTGATGGCAATGTGTGGACATGGCCATTTTGATTTGCCGGCTTACGACAAGTATTTGAAGGGAGATCTGGTTGATTTGTCATTTTCCGATCCAATGATAAAGGAATCACTTGCTAATATTCCTCAGTTTTAACCAGAACTGAGAAATTTTGCAGCTTATCAAATATCACCAACATCCCTTGGTAATCAGTTTTATTTATCATCTGTAAAAACAGAAAAAAGAAGTTTTTATTGTCTTCAGCAAAATAAAAGGTTGATTTGGAAGCCTGTTTCTGTTAACCTTTTTTTTTTTTTTAAATTATCTAATGATGAATGAATAATTTGCCTGATGTTGTATTAAGCCTGTTATTTTAGAAAATATGTTGATTTGAAAAATGTAAACCCCTCATATCCTACACTACCCCATTGGGAGCAGGATACTGTCATACTGATTCAAATTTGTGTAAAATTGACTAACGCACTATAATAAAATTCACCATTTATTATATCAAAATTTATAGAGTAAGGCTCTTATCCACTAGGTGCATCGTGCAATTCAAGTGTATTTTTAAAAAGTTAGATCCTTTATTATTGAAAAGTTATATTTTTAAAATTACATTTTTTAATAATAATATGTGTAATTTTTCAATAGTATTTTGTGTAACTTTTTAAAATTGAACTTGAATTGCACGGTGTGCATGGTGCATGAGTCAAATTTATATTATACTTAAATCCATCTCTAATCATTAACACTAAATTCTGCTCTACATGTGCTTTTTTTTTTTTTTTTGAATTAAAATTTGTACTACAAATTTGAACTTAATAATTGCTTTTTCTTAATTTTGCTTTACATAATTTTTTATATAATTAATTTTTATTAGGTAAGAAAGGCAACGTTTTATATGAATAACACACACAATAATTAGATCAGTATACAATAATTTTCGGGTCAATATATAAGCCAATTTTACCCCGTTTTTATTTCAATCTGTTATGCTTACAGAGACCCGCTCTCTCTCCCGTTTCAATCTTTCTCAAACCCTAATCTCTCTCAAGTCGTTTTCATCCAATTTTTATAGTTTTCCCTCTAATTCTTCCAATTTTTGTATCTTTCCCTCTGATTCTTCACTCAATCTTCGCCGCCTCATTTTTTCTCATACTTTTCGATGAATCTTCGTTGTTATTTGTTCAATCTTCATACCGTCTTTGTGTAGATAAAAAATCACGCCTCTGCTATTTTTCGATATTACTCGTTGCTGTTATTTGGGGCAGTAAAAGGCTCAGTGCTTGTTGCTCGCTAATCATTTCCACTCGTACTTCTCTTGCGTACGTTTCGTACCCTTTTTTTCCCGTTTAGGGTTTGCAACTATGTGTAATTTTTCTGTGAATTTAGTCTTCTGTGCTTAAATTTCTGAGTATTGAAAAATTAATACAATCAATTGTCCGTTAACATGAGCTTTGTTTTGTGAATTTGATTTTATTTTGAATGTATTCTGTTTACAGTATTTATATTTTTAATGATAGAATAGGGCATTGCAAGCTTAAGATGACTTGGTGATAGGGAGGACAAAACTCAAGTCCATTTTTACATGATTTTATATCGTAGATTAATTATATATCTAATTACGATATTAAAAATCTCCACTTTTTTGTGTTCAAATTTCGCATGTCATCCACACAGGCAAGCAGAAAGCAAATACAAAGTGTCATCAACTCTGCATACAAGATAGAAAGTCAAGCTAGAGGTATATAATCTGCTACTCTCCCATCCTTTATGGACATTAATTTGAAGGAATCAAATCTTATATATATATATATATATTCTTTTGTTCAATATCTATCAAATTAAATTTGAGCAACACTTGTGTACAAATTTCTACCGTAGAAACATTCATTTTTAAAAAATTCGCGGATCTAAACTGGGTCGGGTCTGATTTGGATATTTTTTTCCAAAATTCGCGTAACTTGTAGTTCCAGGTTTTTTCGCTCCCAGGTTTGTTACAATTTGGGCAAAGACGGGTTACAATTAGGCAAAATCTGTGTTACAAATTCTTAAAAAAATTAATTTTTTTTACTCTTCAAGTAACTATAAAGAAAATATGTATTTCTGCAAGTATAAATATGTGTTACTTAATTTATTTTTTATTCTCTTTGTTGATTTATGTTAATAATATATTTTTTCGTTCCCAGGTATGTTACAATTTGGACAAAGACGTGTTACAATTAGGCAAAATTTGTGTTACAAACTCTTAAAAAATTAATTTCTTGTACTATTCAAGTAACTATAAAGAAAATATGTATTTCTGCAAGTATAAATATGTGTTACTTAATTTATTTTTTATTCTCTTTGTTGATTTATGTTAATAATATGTTTTTTCACTCTCAGATATGTTACAATTTGTGCAAAGACGTGTTACAATTAGGCAAAATCTATGTTACAAATTCTTAAAAAAATTAATTTTTTGTACTTTTTAAGTAACTATAAAGAAAATATGTATTTCTGCAAGTATAAATATGTGCTACTTTCTTTATTTTTAATTTTTTTTGTTGATTTATGTTAATAATATGTTATTCATGTACTTAATACATCATTTAATACCTTATATATGTTATATAAAATATAATATATTTTTATAAAGATAAATAAATGTTTGTGAATACAGTAACACACATTTGCAGTAACACACATTTACTTTAATTGTAACATACATTTGCAGTAACACACATTTACTCTAGATGTAACACACATTTGCAGTAACACAAATTTACTCCAATTGTAACATAAATTTGCAGTAATACATATTTACTCTAATTGTAACACATATTTGTTCCTCAATTTGTGTTATTATATGAGCATATATGTGTTACTATATGATAAAATGTATTTTTATTAAGAATAAATATGTGTTACACATACAATGTAGCATATACATGTGTTACATTGCATGAAAAATATTTACTTCTACAAAAATAAATGAATATGTGTAGAAAACAACATTTAATCTGGTTGTAACACACATTTTGCCTTAAAGTAATATGCATTTGCCCCAACTGTAACATACCTGGGAGCGAAATCACAAACTGTGCGAATTTTGGAAAAAAAATACTCAAATTCGACCCGACCCGGTTTAGACCCGCAAATTTTCAAAAATGGATATTTCTACGTAGAAATTTGTATATAAGTGTTTGTCATTAAATTTTCCTATAGGTATGAGTTTAGAGATTTCCATTTGAAATTTAATATACCAAAATAGAACTTAGAGCAAAATCCCCTCCTGTATACTTCCTTCTTCTTTTCTTTTCCTTTTATTTCAATATTTTATTTATTATTTGTTTTATTGAGAAAAATATCATGTCTTAGTGTAGTGTAGTATTTGACTTTTCCAAGTAAAATTAAATTTAGTTTGTACTCATGTGTTTAATAATTAAAATAAACATCACGACATTACATTATTGTTGAGGTTTAGGCATTTGACTTGGTTTTTCTGGTTTTTATTTGTTTTAATTTCTCCAATCATAACATTTTCTTGTCTTGTTCTTGCTCCCATAAAATTTTAGTGGCATATATTAAAACACACTCTAGACTTTGCTTTACAGAATAAACTTCTTTCAGGCTTGAATTACATAAAAAATAGGAAATTATAGGTTTGAATTCTCATTGAATTGATTACCCAGGTTGTGTTCTGAAATTATAATGATTTGAATTCTATTTAATTTTCCCAGAATATATAAGTCCTGAAGTTTGTAGAAAATTATTCTGAGAATGTCTCGATCTTATAAGTAATCAAAGTTGTTTTGTTTAAACTTATTTGGTATATATAATGTTACATGTTTATCTTGCGAAGTTGTTATTGTCTATTATCTTGATTTACTTTAGTTAAAGACCCAACTTAGATTTGTCAATGATTACTGATTCTTTCATTATGTGGCTTTAATTTTCTTTTGAAGGTTATTGGGTGTCTTAGAACCAAACAACATTGTCCAAAAGGAATTGACCCAAAGAGAACACTCAAAAGTTCAACGAGCAAAAGAAAAAAAAAACTACTGACAAGTTGAAGAACTTGAGCAAAACTAGAAGAAGAAAAAGGAAGATTGTTTGATACTAGAGCAACTTAGTAGTTGTTTTTATTGTGCTTGTTAGAATTAGTTACATTGTGGAATTAGCAATTTTGTGGGGTTAGTTGTCTTTTGTGCTACCCTTAAGGAAAAGTTATTTTTTGTGCTAATTGTTCATCAACAGTAGAATTTTAATTGATATATTTGTGTAGTGTTAGTGCAAAAACAGTGTGGTGTTAGTTCGAATGCATTGTAATGTTAGTTCAATTTCTCGATGGTGTTAATATATGCTTGTCCATTTTCTCTATGGTATTAATGTATGTTAGTTTATTTTCTTTGTGGTATTAGTTCATATACAGTATAGTGTTAGTACATGTATAATGTAGTGTTAGTTCATAGAAAGTGTAGTGTTATTTCATTTTCTCTGTTGTGTTAGTTTGTAAACAGTGTAGTGTTAGTTGATATACAGTGTACTGTTAGTTTGTTATTAGTTCATTTTCTCTGTGGTGTTAGTTAATATGCAGTGTAATATTAGTTCATTTCATTGTGGTATTAGATCATATATATTGTAGTGTTATTACATTTACAATATAGTATTAGTTGATAAGTTGTATACTATCTGAAATAGTAGTTGAAACACACTGTAGTATTACCTAAGACAAAGTACAATATTATATGACAAGCAATGTAGTATTAGATGTAATGAAGTATAGTACTATTACTTCAGACACAAGCCGTGTAGTATTTATTGAAATCAACTATAGTATTTGTCTACAAATTTTATGGTATTACTTTGGACATATTGAAATAAACTGTAGTATTAGTCTACAAATGTATCTTGCGACTCGAGGTCCATTTGAGAATTTGAACAAACTTTGATATGACTGTAGTATTATTTTATAATATGTATAGTATTAGTTGAAATAAATTGTAGTATTAATCTACAAGTTGTATGTTATTACTTTGGACATAATGTGCTATTAGTTTAAACTGTAACTAACAAGTAGTGTAGTATTTGTAGAAACGCAATATAGAATTACTTTATACACAATATAGTCTTAGTTGACAAGTTGTATAGTATTTCTTTAGCCACACTATAGCATTACTTTCCACGTTAGTGTAGTAGTTGATACAAATTACATTATTATTAGCTCACAAGCAATGTAGTATTAGTTGAAATAAACTATAGTATTACTTAAGTCACATCATAGTATTACTTTCCACATTAAAGTACTAGTTTAAAAATATTGTAGTATTTGTTGAAGAGTTGTATAGTATTAGTTAAAAAATAATGTAGCATTAGATATAACAAATAACTGGGTGAGTTAGCTCACCTGGCCACCGGGCTCTTCACTCAGTGAGTGATCCGGGTTCGATTCCCTTTGGAAACGAATATGAGGGAGATATAAGGTTGGCCTGGAGATATGAGTGTTTGGAGACTTGGTGAACTAACTTCTAACTACTAACAACTAACATTTACCGATAAAAAAAAAGTATTAGATATAACAAAGTGTAGTACTATTACTTCAGACACAAGGAGCGTAGTATTTGTTGAAATCAACTGTAGTATTTGTCTACAAATTGTATGGTATTACTTTGGACATACTGAAATAGTAGTTGATATATGTTGTAGTGTTAGTTAAATCTGTAGCTAAAAGATGTAGTATTAGTATAAAAAGAATATAGTATTACTTGATACACAATATAGTATTAGTTGACAAGTTGTCTACTATCTAAAGTAGTAGTTGAAACACACTGTAGTATTACCTAAAATACAGTATTATATGTAGTGTTAATTTTTTTTATTGTAGTGTTAATTTATATACATTGGAGTGTTAGTTTGTATATAGTGTAATGTTAGTTCATATATAGTGTAATATTGGTTTGTAAACAGTATGATGTTAGTGTAATGTGGTGTAAATTCATTTTGTTAGTGTTAATTTATATACAGTATAGCGTTCCACATTAAAAACCTGTATAATCATCAATATTATGATAACAATACACTGTGCTTAGTTTACCAGAAGAAAAAAGAAGAAGCATGGCATCATGTAATGTGCATCTTCATCCAATCAATATCAATCATCCATAATTGTGAAAATATTAACTGATTCTATGGAGACCAATCATACTCTATTATCCAAACAAAAACTTAAAAAGTTTACAAGATATAAAAGATCAAGGATTACACAATAATAATATCATGTTGTCTGTTGTTACCGATTTATCGGGCTATATGGGCAGATTTATGTGGCTATAGGGTACTACCGATTATCGAATAACGAACAATAATATATGAATAAGTAAATAAGAACAATAGCATTGTGGGAAGAGCTTGAGAGCTCCTCCCTTGAATATGGCTTTGAGTGCTCAAAAAAGAGCCCCCTAGCCTATGTGTGTATTATCTCTTGAGTCGCGTTTGTTACAAATGAGAAGGATGCCCTCTATTTATAGAGGGCCAAATATAAAAGCCAGAAAGACCTAACTGTCCATTCTAATTGAGCCTATTATATTTTATCATAAAAAGGCCTAAACTATTACATTAGAGGAATTCGGCCCATTTAGGGGTAAACCCGGGTTCCGGTGGACCCCGGTTTGGAGGCCCAAAATTGTATTATTCTGGTCACAACAATAGCCCCCAAGATCGGGCTTTGACTTCAGTCGGAGTTCGATCTTAAAGCAATGATCTCCTCTATATCTTTGTTTTCCACCGGGCTGGGAGTTTCGCTTTCAGCCCCCAAGCTGGCTAGCAGGATGGCTTCAATACGTCAATAGGTCTTTGATAGTTCTATTAAGGCACATCGTCAGAAAAGGCGGTGTAATCATGCCTATAAAGGTGCATCACCTGAGAAAGTGGAATGATCATGCCTGTAAAGACGAATCGCCTGAGAAGATGGAATAATCATGCCGATTACGGTGCATCGCCTGAGAAGGCGGAATCATGCCTTCACGAATCGAGATTTCGAGAAGGCGCATCGTCTGAAAAGACGGAATAATCATGCCTGTAAAGGCGCATCGCCTGAGAAGACGGAATAATCATGTCGGTTACGGCGCATCGCCTGAGAAGACGGAATAATCATGCCGATTACGGTGCATCACCTGAGAAGGCGGAATAATCATGCCTGTAAAGGCGCATCGCCTAAGAAAGCGGAATAATCATGCCGGTTACGGAGCATTGCCTGAGAAGGCGGAATCATGCCTTCAAGAATTGAGATTTCGAGAAGGCGCATCGTCTGAAAAGATGGAACAATCATGCCTGTAAAGGCGCATCGCCTAAGAAGGCGGAAGAAATCATGGTTTGTATTACTCTTGCTCAGATGGAGGTTGTACTTCTTGAGCGTGAGTATTTTGATAAATTGTTTATTTTTTGAGGAAAAGGTTTATACGTTGTCCACGTTTTACTTGTTAGACTTTGTATGTTAACCTTTTTTGCTCAAATGTTTGCCCGTAAGAGAGATAATTAGCTCGTTAGGGGACTTTGTAAGGAATTGCCCTTTGTGAGATGATTAGCTCGACAAGAGTGTTTAAAGTCGTTTCCCGCTAACTTAGTATAAGCTCGTGCGAGGAAGGTTGTGTCTCGCTACCTTTCGAGAAGGATCGCGCCAGAGTGTTTACTTGCTAACCTTTAAGAAGGCTTGCACGAGTTATTTTGCTCGCTAACCTTTAAGAAGGCTTGCGCGAGTTTTGATATAGACTTGCTAGCTCGCGGAGCTTTGACACAAGATGTTCGGGTTTTGCTTGCTCGAGGAGCTACGACGCAAGATTTTATAAAGAGTATTCTTGCAAATAATTTTCTTTTTTGTTCACAAGAAATATTTATGTGCCCCTCGGGGTTTTAAAAATGTGATCTACTAAAAATACTTTTGACATGTGAGCTTGCAAGTAGATGTAAATATTTTGCTCTGAATCAAGTTATGTGTTTTCATAGAGAAAAATATTTATAAAATTCAAAGCATAAGCAAATATTTTTGTTTTTGGATTTCCAAAATTATTTTCAAGGTACGTGTACCACACGCCCCCAACTTTTAACATGTTTGATTTTATTAAATGCAACATATTAAAAGGATGTAAGTCGAGAATAACCTGATTGGGGTGGGCAAAAGGTCTTGCCCGACGAATCTCTGAAGTCGTTGAGAAGTCTCTGGATGTCTTTGTGAAATTCCCCCATCCTGATGAGGTAATGATACATGAGAACCTACGAACAGTAATCAAACAGTTATCCGGATAGATGCAATTTCGCTGCTATTACGTAGACTACGAAATTGATCTTCATCCAGCCTTTCTCTGGTCCCAAAATAATTCTTTGTTAGTAAAGATCCAAATATCTTCAACAAAACTAGCGGCCAGGATTTTTTTTTTTAACTAAGCTTTTTAACCTCGTAGCCAAACATATTTTAAAAAGATCAGGACCCCCCAATATTCTTATACCAAAAGAATCATCAGCCTTTTCTTGCAAGTAAGGCCCATCTAGCCCTTAACAACATATTCATCTCAACTAAATTCGGTCAGCCCATCATTCACCAAAAACCTGCAATCTATAATTCTATTATTAGAAAGGAACACATTGTGGGGGCAAATCAATAGCATTTTTCCGGGGCAAATCAATAGCATCTCTCGCCAACATGATGCAGCGTGAATGGTGGAAGAAGTCGTGCCCATTTCCCTTTCCTTTTTCCCTTTTAGGAAACCTCCTCTGTTTATGGTGAATAGCACAAATCATGATAAATTAGAAATTAATCTCATCTATTTACAGAGAATGATTCGTGGAGGCCGTCTCGCGGCCAGGCATGGAGGCCGTTCGGCAGCAAGGGGGGAGCCGGGCGTGGAGTTCTTTGATCGTTGCTGCTCAATTGATGGCCGCGACACCCGCATTTCCGTTGACATTTGGAGTAGGCTTTAGATTAATTTTTCAGCGTAGGCTGAGCCTTTTCGACGGGCGGTGCAAATAGAGACAACAATGTGGTCGTGCGATGATGGAGAATTCACGGATATGGCGCCGAAAATACGGCTTTTTTGAGAAACAAAAAATGTTTACTTCGCTAGGCATATTTTGTGAAGGGCTGCTGTGGTGATCGTGCATTGGAGCTGGCAACCTTCAACCGTTTCCGGCAGCAAATTCGGTGGCCTGACATGAATCCTGTAGAAGGTGAAGTATGGACTATAACTTGGGACATCACTTCCTCGGGACTTGGACCAACTTGAGTAGTGTTGGGCTTGTGCGTTGAAACCCCTTGAGGACCAGCTTGATAGCTAGAGGTAGTAATAGCAATTGGATATAACTCTGAACCCCAAGTTGCCATTGCTTCTTTTTTTTTTCTTTTTTTTCTTGGCTGCTGTACTGTACAGCCCCCATTTGTCCTCGTTTGCTACATTTTCTTCATGCTGGTGGATAGATGTTGAAATCATTATATCCATAAAAGAAAATATGTATGATTAATGACGGATGAGATGTTCTTGATCGAAGAAATGTCATATTCTCTCTGCAAGAAATGCAAAATATATGTATGTATGTATGATTTTCTAGAGATGAATCACAACACAGATCATGCAAAAAATTTGGTAATAGATGTAACTTATCTTTTCAACTTGTTGTTCTTCGATCTTCAATATGAACAATGATCTGTAAAGATTTTGTGACAATTTGCGAGCGTAGGTTTTCCCCTTCCTCTAGCGCCATTTGTTGTTACCGATTTATCGGGCTATATGGGCAGATTTATGTGGCTATAGGGTACTACCGATTATCGAATAACGAACAATAATATATGAATAAGTAAATAAGAACAATAGCACTGCGGGAAGAGCTTGAGAGCTCCTCCCTTGAACATGGTTTTGAGTGCTCAAAAGAGAGCCCCCTAACCTATGTGTATTATCTCTTGAGTCGCGTTTGTTGCAAATGAGAAGGATGCCCTCTATTTATAGAGGGTCAAGTATAAAAGCCAGAAAGACCTGGACCCCGGTTTGGAGGCCCAAAATTGTATTATTCTGGTCACAACATTGTCAACATGAATTAAGAAGTATGTTTTGTGGGCAGCAGATATACTAATATTTCTGGTTTCTCTTCAATTTCACATGAATTCTTACAGTAAATCTACACACAATTTATTAGAATTACTTTGTGTCTTTTAAGATTAGAAAGACTAGTAAAACATAAGCATATAATTTATCTCTTCAACACTAAAGTTTTTATCTTATTAATAAAAGTCTTCTACTGTTTATCTAAATTCAATGTTCAATTATATGTATCAAGGACTATATAAATCTGCCATTTTTACATCTCCAATTATTCTTGAGGATAACAAGAAAAAATAATTGATACAACAATTAGATTAGCTTATAGGAACTCCTCAAGCAAGTTCGATACAAGTATCATAACTTTCCAGTGATGGATCGGACTTCATTACCTCAATCACTTACAGAACCAAAAAGCAAACAAGTATGTAAACACATATTGCAGAAACTTTAATATCATATCACAACTATAAAATTGTATCATTTCGAAATTGAAATTCTTGAGAATAACATATAAAACTACATTTGCAAATATTGATAAGACAAACGCCTCCAACTAAATATCAAAAAATCCAGAATAATCTAAATACTTGTGTGACAAATTCATTGTTTCCATGCAATTTCAGCAACAACTTATCAATTTCCCTCTGATGAACATAATCCAGATTCAAAGAATCATTTTCAATGCATCCGAAGGAACATAACCTTCTCTTAATTAACCACAAATTTGCAGAATCGACTGCAAGTTCCATCCCTGTGATTGAAGAAAATCAAACAAAGAACCTCATTTAATTTAAGAAAGCAGGAAGCAAATAACTCGCAAGCTGCAAATTCCAAATTTACCATATTCTAAACCAAGCCGAGACCAATTACAAATGAATTCATCAAAATTTACCCACGAATTAACAGAAACATAAAATAGGTGTGATGTAATTCTAAAAACTGGAAACATTAAATCTAATTGTGCTTGGTAAAATCTTAAAACTATCCGTGAAAATTTATGAGCTATAACTCATGACAGAATCCAGAGAATTGGAGATGAATGATACCACGAATCATCGATCTGGTCTCCTCTCTTCACTGTCATATGAATTGTCTGTATGATTCTTCGATAATCGCAAAGAGATAAACATCAGCAATATAATAATTAAAATTGTGACTTGTGAGATTCCGTCATAGCTCATCGGCTTTAGATATGACTAAAAGACGGTTGGAATGTAGCTGGTAGTGCCTAAACGACATTGTTGATGTGTGTATGGATAAATCAAAGAATCTGAAGCTCGTCGAATTAGTAAAATTATTTCACATAATTCACATGCCTCGCCAATAACCTATTAGAAACACTCATCGTTCACACATCAACAAATCAAACTATCTAATCATGCCTCAATCTACAACCCCCCCATTTCTCTCTCTCTCTCTCTCTCTCTCTCTCTCTCTCTCTCTCTCTCCATCTATATATATATATATATAAGCAATCGCATCAAGTGCAAGAACAATATCAAACATTTCGAAAATTCAAAATTAAGAAGACATATTCACATTGCGTTATATATTAATCCAAAATAAAAAGATTAAGATCACGAGCATCAGAAAAGAAACTAACTTGTTCAGATCGAGCGCTGCCGTCATCCTTTTAGTGGAGATTGAGCGCCGTCGTCGCCTTCAGATTTTTCACTCGATGAATCTCCCCAGACAGTGTGTTGGACGACCGTGCGTTGTGTTTGATACTATGTGAAGCTTCACCATCTACTATGTATTTTTTAGGTTTTTGTTTGATGGATCTAGTTAATTGGATCGGGTCAAACTAATGTTCATGGATTTTTTTATGATGTATAATACTCATATAATACCCACTCAATAGTTTGTTATTAACATTGCTTTATTTACACATGCTCAATTTCATTAAATCTTTTTCAATAGATTGTTATATAGGGGAAACACACATATAAAAAATTGTACATAAATGAATAAACTTTAAATTATTACCTTTTCTCATCCAAAATTTCAAAACATAACAAAATACCTCATCATCAATTAAAGGAGAAAAAAAATTTATCAGCTTCTCATATTTAGTTAATTTTATAATAATGTACTGGTTATTATCGTCTACTTACTTGTTTAGTTTTCACTTGTGAACTTTAAAAAATGATCTCCCCAGTTAGTTGCATTTGCACCATTTCATTACTAATAAATTCAAATATTCAATTAATTCATTAGTGCAAATAATATGCTCAGATAAAAGTTATCATTTTTTTTTGTTCTATTGGTTATCGCAATCTATATATTCAACAAAAAATTCAATTGATTCCAACTTTCTTGGAAATAATTTAGAAAATTTAGAAAATTTGTCAATAGTAAGAAATTTTTTGAAAATTAATAGCTTGATTCAGCAAAGATTTTAAAGCAATAATTCATAAATTATAATTAATTGCAACTATATTTTTTTTCAATAATAGCAGAAATCCCCAAATCTCTTCTATATAAGAAAATAATAAAAGTAGCAGAACTCCAAAATTCAAAGTGTTAATGAATTGCACTAAATAATGTGTCTCGTCGGGGTGAGTAAAACTTTGTCATGTTGGCGTGCATACATAAATTTTAGAAATTCAAAACTCCAGTATTGAAAATTTTCAGGATTTGATACAATTTTTGACAATTTTTCCTATGGTATTTGAGTGTTTTTTTTAAGTGTTTTGTGAATCTGATATTGAATACGACAAACATATAAAGTGTTTTTCCCCTTTTACAGCTAACAAATATTTTTAAATAAAAAGTATGTTTTTTATATATATGCATATGATATATGATGTGAAAATTTTAAAAATATAAAAAGGTAATTAAATGTGTTTACGCAAGAACCAGGTGAGCTAGCTAACTTGGCCACCGGGCTCCTCACTTGAGTGAGTGGCCTGGGTTCGATTCCCTTTGGGAACGAATTAAGGGAGATATAAAGTTGGCTTGGAGATATTGGTGGAGATATAAGGTTGGCTTGGAGATATTGGTGGAGATATAAGGTTGGCTTGGAGTATTTGGGAGACTTGACGAACTAATTTGTAACTACTAACAACTAACATTTACCGATAAAAAAAATGTGTTTACGCTAGTGTGGTAAACTTTCACGTGCTCCGACGAGTCACATCATTAGTTGCCGACCGAAAATAAAGAACATGTATCGAATTGAAATTTCATAAAATGTTGGGTTTTTTGATAATAATCGTGAAGACCAAGATTAAATTAAAAAGTGAGTACAATGTGGTGCATTTTTCATAGAATTAACCCCATTTTTCTTAATTACAACACTATTTCCATGCCTTCATTGCAAATATAATTTTACCATTTGTTGTTAATCAATTTAAAAAAAATAATAGACATATAATTTTCATAATTATTTATATACTTAAATTATTTATATTTAATTTTTAAGTGTATAATAATAAAATAAAGACAATAACTTAGAAAAAAAAAGAAAAATTATTATTTATATTTGTCTTTGATCATTTTGAAATTTTATTCATAATTTAAATTTAAAAAATATAATTATAATATAAATGTAGTCTCATTATTTTAATTGTAAAGAAATTATGTTAATTAATAATTGAATAATTAAATTTGAAAAACTTTAATGAATATGATAATATATTGTGAAAGAAAAATAAATATGTTAATTAAATTTATTGACCCAATGTTTTGATAGGTCACTAAAGCGAATTGTGAATTTGTATATTATAGTTTATTAATTGTATATTAAAATTAAGCACTTGAAAAGTAGGGTATTAACAAATGGAAGTTTATAGTTCAAATTTAAATTTTGAACTTGTCTACGGTTCAAATTTAAAATTTGAATTTATCACATGTATTTTGATAAATGATAATCTTTTCATGAGACAATCAGTGCAAAAACTTTAATTACTTTTTATTTTTTAAATTAAATTTGCTTTTTTATATCATCAAAAGTTACGATTAACAAACTAATAAAATTGATAAAATTCTAATTAAATAATATAGAAAAAATTGTATTTGTTATTTTACAAAAAAAATAATATATATTTATTAAAAAATTATGCATGTTTACAAAAATTAATAAAGTACACCTTATTTAAGATCACACTCATTTATGCATTTCTATTTAACGTGTGATCTCATATTATAAAAATAGCTATGCATCAAATAAAATTAGCACACCATCTTATAATATATATATATATATATATATATATATTTATTTATATTTAAGTAAAATAAATAAATGAGAATGTTGGGCCAAGATTTCATTAATGGCCCATAAGACCTATATCTAAATCAGAAACCCACTTTTCCACATTGTACCATCTATTACTATTGCAGTCTTGTTCTCTTTCTCAACTCATTACAACGGATTTTCAGCGGCCAGGCATCGCTGCCTCCTCCACCTCAACCGCTGCCTCCTCTCACGCCGGCGCCGCCCACGCCTGTGCGCTACATCAGACGCAGTCGCAGCCTCGCCTCCGCGCTGCCACACGCGACGCACCCCCTGCCGTCCACGGCCACGCCACGCTGTCAACTGAAGGTATAATTGAATCTGATTGTATTTTATTAGGGTTTCAAAATTATTTTTTGCAAGTGTGGGCTCAACATTTTTTGCAAACGGTTTGCGATTTGTGACTAAAAATTAGGCGTCCCTGTGAATGGGCAAAAAAAATAACAAAATTAGATTCGGATACGATGGTTTAAAGTTGATTGTTCACTCGCGCTACCATAGGAAGTGCAAATCACGATTTTACTGTTGAGTGAGTGACTGTTCACTCGCCAGCAAAATCATCGACCAATTTATAAGTACTGCTGATTTTATATATTTATTGATTATTCTTGTTGTTCGAATTATTCTTACAGAAGTGTTCAATATCTTGTTGTTTTAATTATTCTTACAAAATTACTTCAATGTTGTGCGTACAGAGTACTTTCTAAAATTGGTTTGGTTTTGAATGAACCAAATAATGATGAATTATACTCCGATGTAGCTTGATTATGTTATGTGTTATTTGAATTTCATCTTGACTTTGTTATGTAATGTCTTAAATTGCAAGACTTGTTTTGGATTGATAACTTTGATATTGAATTGTTGATGGTATTTGAATGATTTTTATATATATATAAATGTATCCTTGCCGATTTGGACCCTGAAATTTTTAGAAAATAATCCCCCCACCCCGATCCTTGTGGCCCCCCCCCCCCCCCCCACCTATGCAACACAGGAGGAGGGTAAATAATTAAAGGCATTTTTGGGATGTATTCTCAAAAGTTCAATGAATAAGTAAATAGTGAAAAAAGACAGAGTGCCATGCCAAATAAATTGAATTAAAGGGAGTAGTATATGAAGAATTACAAACAAAATGTTACTTCCTGGTTGTGTAGATCTCACACTCTACAATAGTATGACACAGGTTTCGTGGAGTTGATTATTTTGGTGCAATATAAGTAATCATCTCTTGTATTGAAGGTGAATATTTGGAGCTAATTATGGCAAGCAAAGGTCGAGGCCCTCCTCCCAATCATCGTCATCCTCTTCCTGGTCCTGGTGTAGTCCATCCTGATCCATATGCTGCAATTCGCCCACCTCATGGTGCTTTCCCACCATACGAAATGTTGCCTCCCCATGAAGTTTTGGTCCACAAGCTTTCTGCACAACATGTTGAGATAGAGAAACTTGCAACAGAAAATCAGAGGCTTGCTGCTACCCATGGCACTCTCAGACAAGACCTTGCAACCTCAAAGCATGAGTTGCAGTTAGTACATGCTCACATTGCAGAGGTGAAAACTGAGAAAGAACAGCAGTTGAGAGGTATTATGGATAAAATATCAAACATGGAATCTGAACTTGAGCCTGGGGAGTCCATCAAGGTGGAGTTGCAGCAAGCACGAGCGGAAGCACATACCTTGGCTGCTACAAGGCAGGAACTAATTTCAAAGGTGCAGCAGTTGACTCGTGACCTTCAGATGTCCCACTCTGAGGCGCAGCATATTCCTCCACTGATGACCGAACTTGATAGCTTGAGACAAGAGTATCATCGTTGCAGGTAGTTGTTCCTATAAATTGCTGTTAAGTGTTCGATTGAAGAAATAGATGTGTATCATAATTGTAACTAGCTAAACGCAATTCTGTGATGAGAATTGTTCATGTAGCTGTAAGAGTTTTATGACTTGCAAGTCTGCTCAATGTGTTCCTTTTTACATTTACCCATTTGACATTTTTCTGGCCATAATGTAGGCTGATATATGCATTAAGCAGATCTCTGAATCAAAAGTGAAAACTTTCTTTTTTGTGTGTGAATTTCATTTTTTACTTATAACCTGGCATTGTTGTTTAAAATAGTTTAATTAATCTGGGATGTCATCTACTCAGGGGTACTTATGAATATGAGAAGAAGTTATACAATGACCACCTTGAATCCCTTCAGGTGATGGAGAAGAATTACATGGCAATGTCGAGAGAGGTAGAGAAGTTAAGAGCTGAGTTAAGTAATGCCACAAGCTTTGATCCACGAACAGGTATAAGTTACTTATTTTCATGTTTATTTTTGGTTTTATAAACTCTAATAGCACATACCACAAATGTAATTGCAGGAGGGCCATACGGTGGTCATGGTGGATATAATAAAAGTGTATCCATGGGGCATTATGCTTCTGCTCAAGCGTATGGTGTAGGACAGGTACATATGTTGGCTGAGTGATATAATTCTGAGATCAAATTATGATTATCCATCTGATATAAAATAGATGTCAAGGATTGGCTTTGCAAGTTGTAATATACACCTCTGAATCTGGGTTTCAATCAGTTTCGAGTTACTGTAGTTTTTATTCTGAAAACAAAAGCTGGACCAAGAGTTAAATAAGCACCAAAATTTATTTAATAATAATAGTTTACTGTTTACCATAGGAAATGTAAGTACTCTAAGTTTTAAGATAATGAAGATATTTACTTGACTGTGGTTGGATCGAGGGACTTTGGTCTATGGATTTTAAATCCACAATCTATTCATTCTACTTGTTTGAGTAAGATATTCAAATTGATGGATTTCAAATGCTTAACTTTGATCCTTATTCAAATTGGGAGAATTTCAAATACTTACCAAAACAAATGCATTTGAAATCAATGGATTCTTAAATCCATTCATTTTTCTTTGTATTTCAAATTACTATCCAAATGCAACCTTAAAGATTTCCTTTTGGTCTTTGGATTAGGCTCTAATTCATTCTTTTAATTGTTGCAGCAGGTTCAAGGCCCTCATCCGGGAGGAGGTACTGTTGGTGCGCCTGCTGGTGCAGCTGGTACGGAAGGTGGTTCTCCTCATGTAATAGCACAACCCCCATCCAGAGGCCATATGTACCCAACATTTAGGGGAACTAGCTATGATCCCCACAAGGGGCATGTGGAAGCAGGATATGAAACTCAGAGAGTACAAGCTGGAGCTAGTTATGATGCCCAGAGGGGGCCCACTGGCCCGGGATATGATGCTCAGAGAGGACCTGCTCCATCTACCCATAATAAGCCCAAAGGTCTCGCATATGAAGCTCAGTCAACTCATAGATCTGAATCCCAGAAGGGACCTGGTTTTTACGACGGGCAAAGTGCCCCTGTGTACGACATGCAAAGAGGTTCTGGAGAAGAAGTTCAAAGAGAAAAAGGCATCGCTTACGATCCATCATCTAGAGGTACTGTAGGGTCTCAAGGACAGGTTGCTACTAACAATTTACCTTATCAGTCAACACCGAATACTAGAGCTGGAAACCCTGTTCGCAGGTGAACCAAAACATCCCTTTAGGTTGAGTGTTTGCTGCCACTTCTCAGGGGTTACTACGGGCAATTCCTCTTATCCCAATTTCTTGGCTGATTACAATTGTCGCGTTTTACTTTTATTAATTTATCCGAGGGCCGGGATGCTCTAGTAAAATCCAAGTCAGTGTTGTTTGGTCCACAAATTATAACTGCAGTTAGTGAGGGGTCAAATAATTTCAAGTATATTTCTACTGTTGTGGGAGAGTACAATTCCAAATGTATCTTAATATGCAGCTGCTTACTGTAAGGGTTCTGCTCGGTTTTACTCTTAGTTGCTGAAAACAATTTTTTTTCCTACACTCCTAACATTTGTAAATTTTCTACTGGTAATTTGTTGAGCATGTATATTTTAGGGGATGTTTGGTTGGAGACTTTTGAAAGTGAGTAATGGTAATTAAAGTCATAGTGTGTGTTTGGAATGACTACAATGACTTTGATTCTCAAAAAACTAAGGGGACTCTTGTTTCAAATTCTTCAATGGTAATGGGAATGAAATTTCATTTCCCTCTTTCATCCTAAATGTTGAATGAAAATTTATGTTCATGGTGGTTACATTATTAATGTTGTGCTCCAATTTAGGAAAAGTTGACAAAAAAATAATATTGTTGGTTGTGGTATGGGGATTGATTGAGGAGGATGATTATAAGGTGAGATGTAGGTAATCAAATGAGGATAATGATTATCTTATTTAAGCGAAAAAACAATGTTATGTACCTCATTTATTCTCATTTCATATAATAATTACTATGTGTATATCTCATTTTCATTACCATTAATTTTTTTTTTTTACCAAGCGTCCCCTAAGTAATTAACCGTAGTTCATCTACATGAGAACTATGATTTTCATTTCATACCCTTTCTATTTCTTACTATTATACCAAACCACCTCTTAATTAGAGTGAATTTTAAGATGTATAGTTGCAGCTCATAAGGAAAATATCTGTCATCAATTGAATTGACGACACGTCCACCGTCGTTGGTTGGGTGACAACTTCTTTCCTTTTCTTTTTAAAAGGTTGTGCAAAGAAGTTTTATTGTTACATTGGTATTTTTATTTTATTTCCGAAATTAATAATGGCTATCTTATTTTTTACTTTCTCAATGCATAAATTTTGTGCATTGCTTTATTTTTTTTGGGGTCGTTTATAATTTTTTTTTTTTTTCTCAATGACTCGTACATAGGCATCTTTCGGGCCAAAGTTGTCCTTTAAACTATATCACTAGTTTATGATTAGTGGTAAACGGATCAGGATCTTGTGTCGTATAAGAGATTTCTCTGTAGAATAGTGATCATTGAATTATACATACACACATTTATAAAAATATGTGTAATCTAAGAATCAGAATATATATGCATAAGAGCTTAGTCGAGTGTGACCCATTCTAAACATAAGTTAGGTGACATGCATGCTGCATGTGCTATTTTGAATTCATCATCGATCATTTAACATATGATTTTTTTTTATCATGCAAATGATAATTTAAATTTATAATCTCTTAACATATGTAGTAGAATTCTACCCATTTAAATTATAAGATTTGTTTATTGTTTCTTCAGCCTTAATATCGACTCTTAGTTAAAAAAATCATTCATCACATTTTCCCCAAACGCAAAATACAAAGAGTAGTTGGAAGCAAAATTTGGATGATGGTGATATATAGTAGGATTTCGTGTACAAAGACATGCATGCGACATGTTAGGTCTTCAATAATTTATTGTATACCTTTTAGAAAGTTAATTTTCTATTAATGTTTTTCTTTTAAAAAGAAGAAAACTTTTAAGCCTCTTACAAGGATACGACAAATTCAAATATAAAGTATGTTAGATAATTTTATTAGTGACGCAAGATTGAATCTATTTGCACTCATGAAAAATTAGGTATATCCCTTTTCTTATATATATATATATTCACCCATTTCTTTTCAAATAGAGTTAGTTTTTTTAGAAATTGTTTACTTAGCATGATATATTGGATGAGATATAAGATATAAATTCAGTATAAATTATTATCACTTTAATAAGAAATATGTATAATTTATATGGTCTCTGAGAAGGATTCACGTAAATTTTTATCTCTCAAAGTAAATTGGCCGTTTCCATGTCAAAATGTGTAGATTATATCAAACAACATTATTTATATCTTCCTTTAAATATCTCTCTAGATATATAGACCTTTTCTATTAAAGAGAAGCAATGTTTTTAAACCCAAATCATAAATCGAATAATAAATTATAATGTTGGATTATTGGCTCGAACGATCGACTGAAAAGAAAAAATTAAAATTGATTTGGATATTTGTTTGTAACAGCCTTATGAAACTGTTGTTTATAGTTGAGTAATTGTGAAACAGTTTCATTGACTTTTTTTTTTTTTTTTTGCATTTCGAGTATATTTTTTTTCATAAATATTAGTTATTTTTTAAAAGTTACTCCCTCTGTCCAAAGATGTTTTCACCTTTGAGATGACACAATTTTAAGAAAAGTGAAATGATGTGTAAAATTATATTATTAAAATAATAAGATTAGTCAGATTGAATGTAAAAATAATATCATTTTGTGTAAATATGTGAATATTGTGAGGATAAAGTTAAAACAATATTTTCTATTTAAAGGGTGTAAAAATAATTGTGGGACGGACGAAAAAGGAAAGTGTAAAAACAATTATAGAACGGAGGGAGTAATACTTTATAATAATTTAATGTATAATACTCCCTCCGTCTTTTTATAAGTTGCTCATGTTGCCATTTTCGTCCGTCTTTCTATAAGTTGCTAATTGTTTTTTTACCTTTTTTGGAAATTACTATTCACTTCTTTATTATTATTTTCAATACTTTTTACACTAATTTCATTAATTTTTTACTTTTCTCTATCACATAACTTATATTTTTTCACTTTTTCCATCACATCACTTATACTTTTTCACTTTTACCTTAATTCGTGTGTCCAAAAGTAACGAGCAACTTATAGAAATACGGAGGGAGTAGTATATATACTAAAAATAACAAATACCGTTTTACAGTGCACAGTAACACTTGTAAAAGGGATTTCATCGTGTTTATAAATATATGACACGTCCTAACAAAAACTTTGTCATATATATATATATATATATTTTAAAGTCTTCTTTTTTATAAAAAAATTGAATTTTTTGGGGTCACACCAATCGGAATCGACTTATTGTAAACTGATTGTGAGATCAACTCTTCAATATTTATGGTACAAATCCTGAATTTCGAATCTATATATTTTCATATTCCCCCGTCCATGAAAAATTCGTTTATATATTTGCACGTAATTTAATACAATGTGTCATAAGATATTACAGGATATTTTGATGTCTGATATGAATAAAGAGGATATCTTTGGAAAGTAAACATGATGTACTTTTCAAAGATATTCTATTTATTTATATCGGATCTCACATTATCTCACAATACCTTCCGACATATTGCATTAAACCACGTGTAAATATGTGAGTGTATTTTTCGTGGACGGAGATAGTATTATACATCTCATATTTTATTGTAATGTCACGTATCAAGAATTAAAATACAATAATCAATTAGTTAGATCACCGTACCGGCAACTTTAATATTAACGTTTTTTGTAAATTATAATGGGTATGGTGGTGCAGCCACCTCGTGATTTCCTGCACCTCATCTCTTTCCACTTTGTCCCTCTTCACACGACTTGTCACTTTCTATTCTATTCCCCATTTCTTTTTCTTTTTTCAGATCCAATTTCACACTACAATATTCTTTATTTATCGTTTTTTATTTTATTAACACTTCCTCCATTACTACTTCATTTTACCCAAATTATAAAAAAAAAAGTAATTATGTATAAAATTGAATATAGTTATAAGTTGATAGCATAAAATATTACTACCTCCAGGAAAGTTTGCGGTACTTTCCTGGGCACAGCTTTTAAGAAAAAATGTAATGAGTAGAATGTGTATGGTGAAGATTATGAGGTAAAAATTTTAAAGGTAGAGATTTAAAGGAATATTTCCATTTTGGGAGTATGCAAACTTTTGTGGGACAAACTAAAAAGGAAAGTATGCAAACTTTTGTGGGACAGAGGTAGTATACTTTAAGGCTTCGTTGGGTAGGTGTGAATAAGGTGAGATAAGAGAGTTTTTATACTTTAAATCAGTTGTTTGGTAGAAAAAAGAAGAACTCTCCGACCCGTTACTGTTCACAGTCGAAAGTTCTAATACACATTTTTATCTTCATTTCTACTGTTACTATCGTAGTAGGTATCTCACCATGGAGGTGATATTATAAATAAATTGTTAACAGTAGTTGAGATAAGGAATTGAGAGAAATATTTTTACTCAAATATTAACACATATATTTTCTACCAAACACCAATAAAAAATTAGATCATTAAAAATAAATATTAAAATACTCCAACTACATCCTACCAAACAAAATACAAAAATAATCTATTTTTAAGTATTTACTATCGAACACTAAGATTTAATACAAATCTCATATTTAATAATTGAAATCTCATCACTATGTACTAATTTTCTACACACCACGGAACAGAACCTTAATAAAATTAATTTTAGCGGACAAATTAGAAGATGAAAAGTTGGTCTAAGTAAAATTAGAGGGGATTATTAAATTTGCAAATCATCCATCATCTAACATATGGATCTGCTGGGTGGGGCATCGTGCAAAGGATGCATGTGTACCCATTACGTCTCTCTTTTTCCTCTTGGAATTTTCTGCTCGAATTCTTAGCTGCTTTTTGAGAAAAGAAACAACTTTTACATTTAATTCTTATTAATTTGTACAAAGTATTGTGTATTTTTTATTAGTCATTTGTATATTGAGTCAAAAAAATAATTACATTTACACTAATAGTACAGGAGTATAATTTTATACAGAAATAATTTGTAAATAGTGTCAATTTTGTGAATTATATTGTAATTTTCTCTTTATTAATTTATTTTGTGCTCTCATCGTAACATATGATTTTCAATTTTAGCAATAATATGACTTTCAATTTTAGCAAGAATATGATTTTATGTTTCATTAGTTAAGGTGTAGACATATTCTATATATGCACAACCACATGTGCGTGTAGAGGAAATTGAAAATATGCAGTATTAATTTAAATATGACAAAGAAAATGACTTGCATAAATTACTATTTCACTTAACTAGTGACGATAAGTACTACAACTGCATATGCTTACAAAATAACAAACTATTTACAAATTATATATGCTCCACATTCCTATACAAATTTACACACTTTCTTCGTTTAGACGTTCTATATAAATTTATACACTACTAAAAAATAGAATATTAATTTACGTTACTTGGACACTCAAACAATTATACACATATTTATGTCATTATTTTATATAGAACACATTTTAAGAAAAATTTATCATCCTATATAGTGCAAACGAGACGAAGGGAGAATATATTAGTGAAACAGTAAAAACTTTGTAATTGTCACATATATGGAAAATTTAACTAGGATATAATTAAAAAAAAAAGCATGGATGGCAAAAAAATCTAATTCATTATAACATGGCTTAAACTTCCCAAAACATCAACTTTTTTTTGGACTAGAATAAAATTGGAAATACTAGTTACAGATCTTTAAACTGTTGTCACACACACCACACGTTTAGATATGCGATTTGTTCTCTTACACTTAAAAATATAGAACGCATATATATATATATATATATATTTGCATCTAATAAAACAGATGTTGTCGATGATAGATGATGAGTTTCAAAATTTTGCCCTACACAAAATTAAAGAAAATTTATATTGAATTTTGATCGATACATGAAGAAGAAAATTAAGGAAGTAATTTTGCTCATGCATGTGAGGAATAAAAAGAGGTAACATAACAATTATAATATTATATATATATATATTATATTTATTAATTTATAAGAATATTATAAGAGAGAGAGAGAGAGAGAGAGAGAGAGAATGATGATTGATGGATATATATATATATATATATCAGAGGGTGTAGGATCTGGTGTTGGGAGAATCAGCGATTCTTAGTGTGTCTTGGACCAGTTTGCGGGCCTTTCTGCTTCGAATCTCGACTCTCATACTTTCGCTCTTTTCAATCTTGTCGTACAGACTGGGGTGCTGCTTCTTCAGTAATTTAATGGACTTTATCTTCGACTTGAGGCTTCTCATCAGTCTTTCCAGTCCCATCATCACCATATTGATCTCTCTCTACCTAAGCTACCTGTAAAACCACGCCTGCTATTTTATTTATACACGCAAAAAAAAAAACGCGTGCTCTATTAAGGAATATTATGAATTCATATATTCCTTAATTAATATACGCTTACAACAAATACACTATATATATAGTATACACAATTATATGCAACTTTAATTACCTTGGACAATTTAATTCTGGCCAATTTTCACAGGATCGATTGAATTGAGAGAGAGAGAGAGAGAGAGAGAGTTTTTATGGCAATTTGTTGTAGGAGGCCGGTTGATGTAGGCTTGTAGCTAGTGTGGTCTTGCATTTTATCTTCAAGAGCCAATGTCTCTTTTTCTTCTTTTAAATTATAATATAATTTAAACGGCACATATTAAGATCATCGCACGTGTTATAGTGAGTTGTGACTTGTGTCTGATCAATATTACTCCCCTTTTTTCGTTGTTTAAGATTTAATAAAAAGTAATATTATATTAAAATGATATACTCCTTCTGACTCAATATAAACTTCACATTTTTCTTATATTGACCTCCCAACTCTTTTTTCACAAAAAAAAAAAAAGGAAACAACTTACAATCACAAAAGTCAATAAAATACATTTTTTATATTTTAATATTTAACTTCACACTCACATACTTCACTTTTTCTTAATATGCGTAAAACTTCACCTATGAAGAAAATGTTGGGACGGAAGGAGTATAAAGTAAGAAAAAAATAAGAAATTGTGGGACCCAAAATTTTATTGTGAGTGTGAGTTGTTTTCAAATAAGGAAATTAAAAAAAAAATTATGAAAAAAGAAAGAAAGTAAGAAATAATTTAGTGGATAGACGAAGTTGTTTTCTTTAAAAAATTATATGTTTATTCATTTTATATTTTGGTCCACAATTCACTTTAGCTTCTATTTTCTGTCACTTCAACTTTAATTTCTCGCTCTAACTCCTCGGCCCCATTAATGTATGCCCCATGTAAATGGATATAAATATTAAGAAAAGAAAGTGTGTGGGTGAATTTTGCACAGAAATTTGTATGTTTTTATGTATAAAATATATAAATTGGCTTTCTTAAGTGCAGCGTGAACTTTAACGATATTTTATGTAAATGACTTAAATATTGTGAGAATAAAATTTAAGAAATATATTAAAACAAAAATTTAGGTGTGCAAAATAATTATAAAAACTGCAAACTAAGTCAAATTTGAGGAATAGAGGGAGCTAGTAGATGACAATTTAGGGATATTTAATACAGATAAATTTTCTATTCCCTCCGTTCTTAAAATTTATTTTCAGTCGTGTGGGTACGAGTTTTAAAAAATATGAGATAAAGAAAGGATATTTATGTGGAATAATTGTGGAGTCTACTACAAAATAAAGTGATTGTGAGTGTGATAATAAAATAGTATTTTCTAAAAAATGAATATGAATAAATTTAGAGGAAGAACGAAAATAGAAAGTGAGAAAAAATTTGAGGAAAACCAAGGGAGTAATGTCTTGTTACATTAATTAGATGAAAGATATTTAAAAAAAAAAATACATTGAGAAATATATTTGTCCTACAAAACAACTCAAGTCTATTATATTTTAATTTTACAAATTTTCATACTGAAATATTTGCATGATGCACTAATATTTATGAAAAGCTTCTCTCAATGTATAAAATTGAACTCTATGTCATTCTTCCATTGATCTCTTATTCAATTTCGGAGGCAATTTTTTTTATGAAATTCAATACAGAAAGTATTCACATAATCCCAGAAGGATTTAACGTGCTAAATGAAAATCCTAATCTAACACAAGTCACGTACAGAGCTCATCTTCCATGAATAAAACATAAAGTTAAATTTTTTTGCGACTGCACAGCACCCTCTCTCGCGTCCATGGGAAAGATCTTATATATTGTATTAAATCGATTGAGTTGGATGAATTGATTGTTATATTTTAAACTATTTTATATATGTATCTTATATCACAAATTCTAGTATGCACGCACGTGCATACTATGCATCTTGATTTTACTTAATTTTGAATTTATTTCCAAAAACATACAGTACACGCCGCACTGTGTATTTTTTGGTATAACAAGTTGTTCTTGGAGTATTGCAAATATTTATTTTTTTAGTATAACAAGTTGTTCTTTGGATATTAAATGGTTGTTCTTTGGGTATTGAAGTGTTGTTCTTCAGGTATGACAAAAATACTGTCTCTTCTTCTTCAATTTCCTAAACTTCATACAAACAAAGGATAGAGTTCATTCATAGATATTATAATTAATATCCAAAGAACTGCACACAACACAACACAATCATCCACCTGTGCTTATTACAAAATTAATCATAATACAGCAAAGACAAAATCTGTTACATACCTAAGATTTTTCAAGCCCCACCACAGATATTAGTATAAATATTTTGAATTACATATTCCATAAAAATTCATTGAAAACCCATAGAAAAATAAAAGAAGAAAACCTGGAAGAGAAGTTAGGAAAAAAAAGGAAGAAAACCTGGAAGAGAAGAAAGAAATGGTGAACTCCCATTCTGTTAAAGAGATGATTTCCTCTTGAAGCTAACTCCGATGTCATGAACCAGGTCTCACATCACTCATTTTCTATTTGCGTTTCTGGTTATTATTTTTATTTTTAAATTAAGAATCAACCCAAGTGATTTTTTCCCTAGTTTAAGGAGTTGTTCTTAGGGTATTAAGAAGTCGTTCTTGAGGTATAACTAATTTGTTCTTCGGGTATTCGAAATTTGTTCTTGGGGTATTAGTAACTTGAGATATTAGTAATACCCAAATAATAGATAATAAATACCCGAAAAATTCTTTGGTAATACCCAAACAATAGATAATAAATACCCGAAGAATTCTTTAGTAATACCCAAACAATAGATAATAAATATCCGAAGAATTCTTTAGTAATATCCAAAGAATAGATAATAAATACCCAAAGAATTCTTTAGTAATACCCGAACAATAAATAATAAATACCCGAAGAATTCTATAGTAATACCCAAACAATAGATAATAAATACCCGAAGAATTCTTTAGTAATACCCGAACAATAGATAATAAATACCCAAAGAATTTTTTAGCAATACCCATATAATTGTAGAGGAGTTTTGCAGAAATCGCCTTTGCTCACACCTGCGACCTTCGCCAACATCAGACGTCACAACCGCCGTCTTCACCTCCGCACTGAATCGCACCAACAACAGCCGTCCAAACCTCAGTCACCATGCCCTGTTCGCCGCCGCTCCACCACCTCTTACCGAAATCGGAAACAGCAGAACCGCCACCATACCTGTTCTCGCTGCCATGGAAGCTCCACCGTTCTGAAATCGCTGTTGCCGGAAGCTGTTCACAGCACTCACCTCATCGCCTGAAAACCGATAGACACACTTCGCCTTTGGCCGAAAATTTCACAGCCGCAACACCATCGCGTCGCCTCGCCAGAATCGCGACCTCACTGCAATCTGTCGCCGATGCAAACCAGAGCAGTCGCTCAACCACCATACTCGTCACCGGAAATTCTCCACCCTCTGTTCCCGAAGCCACGATTCGAACTCACCTGCAAACCGCCACAGCCCACTTCGCCGATTGCTCGCGTCGAAGCCGACGCCTGAAACAGCCATTCTCGATCCGCCTCTGTTGAAGGTGAGTAGGAAATTGGGCCCAGTTTTTTATTCTCGATCCGGAGTTTTGCAGAGGAGTTTTGTTGAAAAGATTGTGATGATTACGAAGCTTTCTGGAGGAAAAAAAATTAATCTGGAAATAGTCAAAATTAAAGGGTGCATGCCATGCACCCCTGTGCACAGTAGAAGCACTCATCTTATATATATTTATTTTATTTTTTATTACATATATTTTAAATTATTAGTTATATATTTTTTAATTATTATAATAATTAGATATAAAGTAATAATTTTAATTAATATATTTTTAAATAAATTATAAAATAATCACTTTTGTAATTTTTTTATTATTTATTAACACGAGTACGTATATACATTTTCTTGGTCATTTTAATTAAAGTATTTTCAATTAAATTATAAATTAATCATCTTTGTAATCTTTTTTCACGAATGCATACATATATACATATTTGATGATCGTTTATGTAAGGTATAAAAGATACAAGAACATAAACGTATCTAATATAATATATGATCTAAACAAAGATAGATAAATAACGAGAATGGTATCACCAATTCTCCGGGTTCAGAACGCCTATCCAATTCCAGTAGATTAATTCACACGGTGTATGAGAATGATCTTAGAGGCTTCCCTCTCACCAACCTACTCTGATAACAATCTCAACCCTCTATTTCTCACACATACAATTGAAGAATTGTATTGTAGACCACGCTGAGACAAAGGGACAAGCATGGGCCAAAGTATAATACAAAGAAGAATATGGGTCAAGAAGCCAACAAGTAATCATTTGAGCTAAGCATAGGCTCAACAATTTAGTTAAAACATTTTTAATAAAATTGTAAAATACTAATCTTTGTAATCTTTTTTTAAAGTAACCATAAATTGATAAATAATTTTTTAAAATACAATATTCAAATAAAAAATCGGCACTTGGAATAAAATTCTTCTACAGAAATGAGAATAAGGATAAATTTGCAGGGTGTTGGCTGAGCTTATAAGCTCCTTAAAACACCATATTAGTTGTTTAGGAGTAGAGCCGTCAAAATGGGTTGAGCCTGTTGGGCCAGCCCGCCCCGCCACAATAAAATGAGGGTTGAGCCAAACATTTCTAAGCCCGTATAGAGGCGGGCCTAGACGGGCTGACCCGTTTGGGTCGAGAGTTAGGCGGGGCGGGCCGCGGGTTGGGGCGGGCCAGCCCACCAGTACGTATATATTATATATGTATATATATACACATTAATATATATACATATTATATGATATTTTAATTAATTTTTAAATTTAAAATTTTTATTATTCATTTTCTTAATTCCTTCCAAACAAAATAACAAATTATTGTGCTCCTCTCACAAAAAAAAAAAAAAAACTAGTAGCTAAGTTTCAAATCGATGTCGTCGTGGTTAATTAGTGGACTGGTTTCCCTTTACGTAGTCCTCCGATTCTCTTTCGTAGTTAATTGTCGCTATCAAAATAATTTTTATGATGTAATGAGTGATACATTTTGAGAGACTTTATGGTTTGTGCTAAGTTTATGTCTTAACATTATTAATTTATTTTGTGAACTTTATTTTATGAGATTTCTATTATATTTGACAAATTTTACTTTATGAGATTTGTGATTCTCGTGGCAAGATTTTAGTTATACATTTATTATGTTACTATTTTATTTAATAAATTTAGTTGAAGTATTAGTTCATAATATTTTTCAAAAAAAAAGAAAAAAAATTGGGATGACCCGCTAAAGCCCGCAGCCCGCCATTAAATGGGTTGGGTTGGAGTTTTTGCGGCCCGCCATATTTTCAGCCCGCCTCGCCCCGCCCCGCCAAAAGGCGGACTTTTGCGGGTTTAGGCCCGCCCCACCCCGCCGGCCCGTTTTGACATCTCTATTTAGGAGCTTATAAGCACCCTCAAAGTGTTTCGTAAAATAAGATATTTTATCAGCTTATAAGATTTTAAAATAAGTTTTTTTACATCTTATAAGCTGCAAAAAAAAAATATTGAGATATCCCAACTTATTTTCTTCACCGCCCTCATCTCCAGCTACCCGCGTCAATCCGGAGTCTATCACTCTTCAACCTCTACCTCAACATAAAAAATAAAATAATATATATTTTATATTAAAATAAAATTTCTAAAAAAAGTATAATAAATTACCAAAGAACTTATAAGTTGTATTAGTCAAACATTCAATAACTTATAAGTTATATAAAAATAACATCATATAAGCTCTTAAAAGAACTTATAAAATGATAAAACTTATAAGATGTTTAAAATAAATTTAACTAAACAACCTCTAATAGTAATAATAGTAGTTAGTGAGAGCACAAGATGTAAATAATATTATTTTCCCACCTAAACAAAGTAATCATTACATCATTTGTTAACCCTTCTCTCATTTTATATATAATCATCCTCTCATCAATCAACTATCAATGTCACAATCAATAATTTTATATTTTTTAAAATTAAAACACAATACTAATAACTTTCTTACTTGTTAAATTAAATTTTTTAAAACAAACCTTCCTAAAATCTCATATGAAATTATTACGTGGTGCTTGCATGTCTACGTGGCCAACCTCTCTCCTTAGAAAAAGAGATAATTGCTAAATTCCATGAAGTTCTGGTCCTCCATTTTGCTGACTATTACCCGCACAGAATTGAAATATCAACATCAATGTTGGAGGATTGAGATTCAACCACACTTCCGATGATATTTGAGTGAGTTTATATGTTATTTAATGTAATTTATAAATTTTTGTAGTGTTTATAAATTTATCAAAAATATTTTGATAAAATAAAATATTTGATAATTTATATTTTAAAAATAAGTTCATTTAAATTTATAAGCTGAAAAAATTGAGATATATATAATATATTTTTCTCACCACCTTCATTTTCAATTACCCGTCCATCCTGGATATGCTAAACACTCCTCAATCCATATCTTAACATAAGAAATGAAAAATAATTATATTTTATTAAATTTTAATTTAAAAAAATATTATAAATTATCAAAGAATTTATAAGTTGTATTAAGCAAACACTTTAACAATTTACAAATTTATTAAAGATAATATTTAACTAATAAACTTTTAAAATAAATTTAATCAAATGCAATTTAATTATACATCTAAATAGTTTGCATATATCATTATTTAGAATCCATTACATTAAATCCAAATAATATCTAATCATTTGAATAAAATGATTCAACCTAGTTCAACTCATAAATAAATTCAGTTCACGCGATCCATTCCCCATTCTAATTAACAACTTATAGTTAAATCTAAAATTATATATTGTACATATGAGTAAAAAGCAAAAAATATTTCTATATTTGATGATGAAAATATAAAATATTATTTGATTTTATAATTAATTGCAATAAGAAAACTCACACATTTGAAGTATGTATGAATCCTAGCTCATTATGTTCCATTACATTACATGTAAAAATCCCCAATTCGTCTAATTTAATGAAAAGAATGTGCATCAATAATTTTCTGAAGCAGAGAAGGAGCTTAAACAAAATTTGAAATTGGGATTGAGTGCATCGGAAAGAAAGAGAAAAGCGGAAGTAGGCCAGTGGATTAGCTTCTGAAGATGAATGGGAAGCCTTGGGATGAGCAAAGATGAAAATATCGCTATCGCAAGTAATATTGCAACCTTAAATTTACGGAAATATGGATGGATATATCGATATCGCAAAAAAAAAAAAACGGAAATTTTATTAAAATTTTGGAAATTTAACACAAAATTTTAGGGATTATTATAGCATGTTATTATGCATATGTTTTATTTAAGATCACAAAAAATTAACATGTTTAAAGCAAACAAATAGATAAAACACTATATAATCAGTGTCCGACATTAATTAATTAATAATATAATGCATAATACAATAAAAGATGATTTGAATTACATGATACAATACATTTGTACCAAAATGATGACCTATCTGGTTCAAATATAGAAGATGGAATCTCATCTTTGTCCAAACAATATTGGTACCAACTCATTGCATTAAAATAATCCTCCATATAGTTATGCACATGTCATTCATATGTTTCTCTATCTCTTCCAACTGTTTCACCATAGATTGGATAGTGTGCACTAACTCAATGATTTTGTTGATATGAAAATGGATGCTGAAACACATTTTGAGTATTCCAACCAAATTGTGAACTTGAAAGTGTGTCAGAAGCATATGAATCTTGAGACATATCATTATGATCAATGCTCATATTCATTGAATCAAAACCAACTGAAAGTGGTTCAATATCAGCACTTGAACTTTCTTCTTGATTCCAAGCATATCGTCTTATGTATTCCTTTCCAATAGCACCTATCACTGGACCTCCTGCTCTACTTCCATGGTCCATATCTTGTGTTGCATGAGTGAAATCAACCTCACATGCAAGTGAATGAACTCATTTGGTTTGAAAAATGATCATCCTCGTTATTTCCACCATTTCCATCACCATCATCATTTTCACCTTTTCCACCACCACTGTTTCCACTATTTCCTCCATCATCTGTAGAGCTATCCGTTATTGAATCACAAGCAGTACTACCAACTTCTTGTTGTAATACTTGATCCACATTAATACCATAATCACGAGCCATGGCCGCTACTTTTGGATCAAAATTTCTCTCATTGTCATCTAAGTGCGCAGGCCGAATCCATTGAAAAAGCGAATCTTCTTCCCCATCGTTTTCTTCAGTAGTTATACCTACTAGATCGAGATATTCTTGTTCTGCAACCTTATCATTTCAGCTTCCGTATCTATTTCATGGGATAGAATGCAGGATTTTGTTATACTTTGTTCTACTCCTCCGCAACACCAACATGATTTTGTTTTGATTTTATTTTCTCTGAGAACAATCAAATGATAGATAAGACTTTTTTTTGGGTAATTGTTCTCTACATGATATATGTAGTGTTGAGATGTACGTACAATTTATTTAACTATGCATTGTTGTAATTTTTGTCCAGGATATGAATTTTTAAAAACTCTCTTTTAAAAAATAAAATAAAATGTGGTTTTCGGATTTTATATTAGATAATAATAATAATAATAATAATAATAATAATAATAATAATAATAATAATAATAACACTTTTAGGATTAAAGAAAACATTTATTACAACACACATATATAGATGTAATAAAAATAACACATGAACTATAAAAGAAAGAAGTATAAAAATACACGCATATCAATTCACATTTAAAAAAATATACGTACACATTAAAAATTTTAAGTGCACATGATTAATAGAAGCATACGTACTAACAAGGAAGAAAAGAATTGACAAAAAATATTAAATTTACATACCTATGATTATCTCTTTGAATATCATAG
Source organism: Prunella vulgaris (assembly GCA_026898435.1). Taxonomy (NCBI): domain Eukaryota; kingdom Viridiplantae; phylum Streptophyta; class Magnoliopsida; order Lamiales; family Lamiaceae; genus Prunella; species Prunella vulgaris. Next base: position 289,161 of record JAPKLY010000322.1, read on the forward strand.
AATGGTTGATATATTTAGTAGAATATTTCCTTTCCAATGTCCCTGTGGTAATTTGTTGAAGAAAAGAAAAGTAAAGTTAATTAAAAAACTAAATCATTAAATTTAATATAATTAAATACAGAGAGTAAGAGAGAGATATACCTCAGAAGAAATGAAAATGGCGGATGTTGTATTGTGATGTCTTCATGACTGATGAGTGTCATTTTTTTGCATCAAAATGTGTGCTAATTGTGCTTATTATGAGTAAATTGTGTGTCATTTGGAGTGATTTAGCCCTCTATTGTTTATCTAATCAATTCTTGTAGAAAATGTTGTGGTTATAGTGATTAGGTGGAAAAAAAGGGAGATTTTGAGGAAAAACGAGTCCAAGGGAGCAAAGCGATCGATCATGATCAATGTTCAAGATAGGAAGAGCTCAAGTGAAGTCTAATAGTTGAAAAAAAGGGAGAAAAAGAGAACATAGAAATGAAGATGATGCAAAAATAAGGAAAAAGGATCAAACCATGCTGAAGTTATGCACAAACCATGCCAAAAGACACAAACCGTGCCACACTTGTGAAGAAACAATGCTGGCCATGTCGAAGTAAATGGCACGGTTTGTCATAATTCGCACTGCCAGTGCCACACTTGTGAAGAAACAGTGCTGGTCATGTCGAAGTAAATGGTGCACGGTTTCCATTAATTCGCACTGCCAATGCTGCGCAAACACACAAACCGTGCTGCGTGATTTTTGGCTCAAAAATGGGAATTTTCGAATATTTTAAGGACCTACATGCAAATCATGAAATTACACATCCTCCCCACTATAAAATCCCTCATATTTCAGATTTTAACAAGTCTTGGGAACCCTATTAGAAAAACTCTCTCTGCTTTTCCATTTTTCATGTTTTCTTCTTGGGAAATTCATTAGGTTTACTTAAATTCTTGCAAATTTCAATTGGGTCTTTGATAATTAGTATAGATTATACTTAGTTTATGCATTTGAAGGATATTGGAGCATTACCCATGGAGATTTTGAAGTTTTAATGCAACTTTTAGCTTATTTGGTGTTTGAGGTGATATCACTCCATTTCTCTTGCAATTTTCTTGAAATTTTAGTTATGTTTATGATTAATCTTGCTTGTTTTGTCATGAGTCTTTCCTCTAGAACCATGGACTAATTTGTTTATGCTTTGGGTAATGGAGATTGAGTGAGATTGGATTATTTTGTTGTGTATATGCTCTAATTGATATGAATTGAATGATTGAACTCTTAATTTGTGGATTCCTTGAGCTTTGATCGATTATTCTTGTTCGTTTATGTATCTTGATTGAGTTAGCAAAAAACGAGAGTTGAGCTAGTGTAGACGAGTGCATTCATTGAGGGATATGAGCGATTAATTGCTTTAGTTAAGTACTTAGACCATCGAGAGAGGCTAGGAACTTTAGAACACTCCTAATCGAGCATCAAGTTAATTGAATGAGAGTTTGTTAATTCGGTGAGGTTAGACTTAGCCTAAGAAGCCAATAAAACAAAAGATCGACATAGATTAAATTAGGTTCAAGGATCACATAATTGAAAACACCCGAAATACTTCAATCCTCACTTCCCTTAGTTGGTTGAATTTGATAGTTTAATTAGTTGCTTTTATTTTATTTCTTGCTTAGCCCAAAAACCCGAAAACATTTATCACTTTCTTAGTTTTAGTAGCATTCCATTTCTAATTGTCTCCTTACACTAGATTGCCTCCCTAAGTTTCAATATTTTTATTACTTGGTCAAGCTTACGTACTACAAAGATCCTATACATTTGTAGGCTAAGTGAATTGTGAGAAAAAACAATTTGCCCAATCAATGACATTTTATAAACAAATTTAGCATATAATTTTTTTTTTTAAAAAAAGGTAAATAAAGTAATAATTGTGAATGTTAATAATGCAATTCAAAGTCATTCTTTTCTCTGCAAAGTTACAATAATTTACATGTCTACTAGTGCCCTGCAAAATTTAAAGTTTGATTTGATGCCAAAAAAAAAAAAAAATCATGAAAGAATTTATGGTCACCTTCAAATGAGTTACAACTTACAACACAATAATTTACATGTCTACTAGTGCCCTGCAAAGATGATGCCGTCTACTAGTGTTATGCAAAATTAAAAGTTTGATTTGATGCCCAATAAAAGAATATACTATCACTAAAAATTATCATTTGAAAATTATATAAAAATATAAAAAAGAAAAAATTGCAATCTTTTATGTAGTGCGGATATTTTGTGATATATCTGTGATATTTCCCGATTTTCAATTAATTTTGTACTACGAGTGAACCGATATCGATATCGATATTTTGCGATATATGCATGATACTTTGTAAAAAATACATTGTACCCCAATATCCATATTGCATACTCAAAATTTGCGATATATCCGCGTTATTTTCATCCTTGGGAAAGAGAGAAAATCATGATGCAAAAGCAGAGGTTTATTTCAACGTGGGAAATTGGAAAAAGGATTGGTCTGGCGATGGTTTATGCTGTGAAGCAAAATTCAAAGAAGATTGGGAGTCTGCCCTCTAGGTTATTTAATGGAGCTGTAATATCAGAGGAAATTTGATAACAAGGTATCATGCATACTGATTTTTATTGCATTCAGGAATCGGATGTGAATGTGTATATGGGTAGACCTAGCTAGCTATTTGTGGTGTGGGTAATTTCAATTAGCTACGTGTTCAAACCATTTGTAGGAAGGGGGTATTATATCTCTGTGGAATAGGGATAAGTTTTTGTCAGAGGTCTGTAGTTGTCTGATAATTCTCAATGTGTGATCATTAATGGTAAATATATACTTAGTATGTTTGGTTCGGAAAATAAAAGTATCTATCCGTAAAAAATATGCATGTTTTTTATGAATAGATACTTTTATCTTTCGAACCAAACATAGAGATACACCTAATATTGAGGCTACACTACACATTTATGTTGGTATTACTCCAATTCAATTTTGTACGAAAAGCAACAAATGATAAGTGTAGTTCAAAGCCCAAAAGTTAATGGGTTAGGTATTTTATATGAAATAGGCTTAAGGTTATTAACACTAGCCTTTTTTGGAAATACACTACCCAGATAAATACACTTTCCTTTTGAAAAATACACTATCCTTTGTTCATCATTTTTTTTTTCAAATTTTTTTCGAACACAGTACAAAAATGAACAAAATTTAAAAAATTGATAAAATTTTCGAAAAAAAATACTGAATATTTAAAAGGGTAATGTATTTCTCAAATTGGCTAGTGTCAATGTCATGGGCCTATGAAATATTGGAGTTTTTAATTTTCTAAACACATGCAGCTCACATCCAGGCCCAGATTATTGGCACTACATTTCAAGGGAGCAGGATGAGATTATTAAATGAATACACTACCTATTTATTTTCAAAATATTCTAAATTCCCCTCAATATTTTACTTACTGTTCGTTGGGAAAAAAATGGGTTGATTGTATAAAATTGCACACCTTTTACTCAACTTTGATATTCACATGCTCTAAAATTTGAATTGCCAATTTTCCCAGCTCAGGTCATGCCTATTTTCGAGTGCTCTAAGAGCTTACTTATATGTATTCAAGAATTGGTGGATCGTTGGTAAGATAAAACTCGACCTTTTACACCACTGAATTTAAAATCTAATCATTGATTATGAAAAAAATAATATTGAGCTGTTCATTTCCATAAACTTTTTTTTTTCGATCACAGCATGTTTGTTCGAATTTTTCTTCAAAGGGATGAGTAGTGTATTTATTAAAAATAATTTGGAGAAAAAATTGAAGGAGCACTCTTGATTTTTCAAATATTCACTCTAAAAAAATAAAATTTATAGCAGTGTATTTACCAAAAAAAAATGTCAATAACCTGAGTGTAACATTTAATATTTATCTACAAGGAAACTAATTTAAATAAAATGCCACAATTTTCAATTATGGCCCTATGCACGAGTTCATTATAGAATGATTTACATATAAGTTCAAGAAAATCACTTTATTTACAAATATGTTCAAAATATTTACACAGAAGAATATTTTTTTTTCTGCACAGAAACACATTTTTTTTTCCTGCACAGCACCTATTTGTAAATATACTGACTTTTTTGAACCTAGTATTTAAATCACCCTTAATCATAAAAGCAACGATAGATTAATATTGAAGCATTTGTGGATTTGATATCCATCTTACTTTGGCTTCTACTTAGTAATGATTCTGCCATAATTGATCCAAAATTATATATATATATATATCAACTACACCATAAAATTTAATTTTTTTCTGTTTATGATTAGTTTTGGGATTAAATTTTATAATACATCTCCCTCTTTTTGTCAGAGTCGTTGACTTGGAATTACATAGTTGTTTACCTAATGTTAGTATGACAGTTTTTTCACAACGTGATGAACATTATATATCGCGATCGATTAAAATATTTGGTGGCAGTTTTACTTACTCACGTTATAATTTGCAGTCTCATTAAGTCAATGGAGCAAGTGGAAGCTTCACGCTACTTACTCTTCTCAAACTCCTTATATACAATACATCGTATAAATGGTGCCAAAAATTTTAAATTGTAAAATATAGTTACTAAAATCTATTGTAAATCGTAACATAAGGGGACGTTTGTTTCAAATTCTTTAATGGTAATGAGAATAAAATTTTATTTCCGTCTTTACTCCTTACATATGTTGAATGAGAATTTTTGTTCATGGTTATTACATCATTAGTATTGTGCTCCAATTTTGAAATAAATTGACAAAAAAGAAAGTTGTTTGTTGTAGTATGAGGGATTGATTGAGAAGAATAATTATAGGATGAGACGAGGGTAATCAAATGGAGATGATGATTACCTTATTTAGGAGGAAAATAAATGTTGTGTACCTCGTTTGTTTTCATTATCTACTATAATTATTACATATGTATCTCCATTCTCATTATCATTGAAGAATTTTAATACCTAGCGTCTCCTTATATTGATAAACTAATATGGCGAAATGTCACTTCTTTGAAACAATATTTTACAAGTTTGTTTTTCTTTAAATGCGGAAGTCCTACTCTTTATGATAGCTAAACCATCGACCTTTGTGGATGATATTCTCAATTAACTTTTTTTTCTTACTCTTAACATTTTTACTAGCATTGAAAAGTGACCACACAATATACTTTTAATTATATTTTGATGTTATATATTTTGATTACATCGGTGAATACATAAATCTATATGTCACTATGAATATAATAACAATATATAAATAGGGGGTTTATTACTATTTTAATTGATTATTTAAATGTATTTATGTGTTATTATCATATTTATGATAAGTTTGTTTCCACTAGTGGACATGTGATTATTTTTTGACTATGTATGTATATGAAATCTTATTAGTAAGTCTTGTGCGAGATCATCTCATGACATAAAACCAATATATAATGTGTCACTTATTAATTAAAAATTGTTATTTTAAAAAGTGTTAAATTTTAACAAAAAAAAATAATAGTTTTTAATCAGAGTCTATCACTGATTTTTTTAAATATGTATTTTTTAAAAGTGATTATCAATTTTCTTAAAAATATTATCATATTTTATCATAATTTATTACTTCATTCATCCCTCAAAATTTTTCCCTTTTGTGTGGACACGAATTTTTTTTAAATGAGATAAAGTAAAAATATTATGAACTAATTGTGAAATTTACTATAGAATAAAGTGATTATTTGTGGGTGTAATAATAAATAATATATATTTTAAAAAAATGAAAATAAAGGGATAGACGAAATAAAAAATAGGAATAAATATTGGGAGCAAATGGAATAATATATTTTTTTTGGCTGCATGTGATTAGACGATCCTACACTAATTTTTTGTTATCTTATTGATGTATATTAAATAATCCCTTTTACCCACAAGAATTTGCACACTTTTTTTATTTGGACGTCCCACACAAATTTGCACATTACTAAAAAGAAAACATTGATTTACATGGACACTCACAAACCTATATACATATTTACCCATATGCAACTATTTTATATATAAAACACATTTTTCTTAAAAAATGTGCCGTCCCGTAGGGTGCAAATTCCTACTGGACGGGGAGTATATAATTAATTATGACATCTTATAACACTACAATAATACATTAAAGAGTGATGAAGAAGGGATCAGATTAAGGAAATTAAACTACAATAATTCAGTGGGTTATTATATCATTGTCAGGTATCAAATGAAATTAATTATATATAGGAATTAGATCCAAGGGTTTCATTCAACACAAATCTTCAAAGCAAAGATTTTAATCTCTCTTTTAACAATAATTTAATCTCAAACATGGGCCATCACGCCTGTACTAATTAATGTGCACTTAATGAAATCGGTTGATTTCACGTCATCTCATCACTAATACTATATCATATTCATGTTTGATTTGGCCTTACACAAACCAACTCCGAATGGTAATTATTAACTAAAGTGGGGCTAATTAAGGATATTAGAAATGTTTCAGATATGTCATACAACTCAATTTCACGGGTTATACTTTTAGATGGATAAAATTAACTCATATTTTATTGAACTCCTAAAGTGGTAATTATTAACTAAATTGATAATAAAGTGGTTGTTTTTACAAGGGGAATGTAAACAGTTTTTGTAAATGGACAAGTAAGACAAGTGAACACAAATTTAATGGAAAGAGAGAGTATTAAAATTAAATTATGTATCCAATTCCTGCATAAACAACTGAACTCAAACAAAATTGTTCACTTGTTAGTTCTACCGCCAAACATAAAGATACTTTAAGCTCTCACGCTGACCCGTATGTTCGACTATGTTAACATCTAAAGAAGCTCGAAAATAATATTTAAAATTCAACTAAAATGAAATTAAGTTTCTAGATACTCAAGAAGAATTAATTTAAACAGGATTTTTTTAAAAAAAATTTATTCACATACATCATAGTGATAAGTTCTAGTAATGCACATGACATATGTAAGACCACTTTTTATATGTATATAAGCCCATCTGTCCTCCCTTGGCCCAAATTATTATTCCAAGTCTCTTCCCCAAAGTCTCCACTTTTCCCCACCCATCTCTGAAGCTCCCAACCATGGAGCAAAATGTAAATAAAAAAATAAAAAGATTCTCATTACTATTAGCCATAGCATTAATCCTGATAACAGTTATCCGTCTCAATTATCCATTGATGAAGGATAACTCATCATCCTTATCCAGCTACAAAAACTCAGCAGCAAATAGGCATTATTATCATGCAGAGGATATCAAGATTAGTGATAGTGAAGAGAAGTGTGATATTTTCACGGGCGAATGGGTCCCGGATCTGGATGCTCCATATTACACGAACCGGACGTGCTGGGCGATCCATGAGCACCAAAACTGCATGAAATACGGGCGACCCGATACCGAGTTCTTGAAGTGGAGGTGGAAACCCGACGGGTGTGATTTGCCGGGTTTGAACCCGTTTCAGTTCTTGGATATGGTCCGGGATAAGTCTTTGGCCTTCGTGGGTGATTCTGTTGGGAGGAACCAAATGCAATCCATGATATGCCTTTTGTCCAGGGTAAGTATTCAAATCTAATTATTTCATTTTATTTATTTTACTTTTCGATATTATTTTTCACTATTTGAATTTATGGTCAATATTTGATACTATAAAATTAAAAAATAAATATAAGAAATGTATTTTGTTGATTTTTATGAGTGTAATTTTTTTTTAAATATGAAAAAAGAATTGGAACTTTTCAAAATAAAAAATGTAGAAAAAAAGTTGGGAGGTATAACGTGTGTTTATTATGAATTTAAATATCTAGTGGTACATATCCGCAGATGGAGAATAAGTCTTTAAAGCTTAAATGCTAACTTAAATTTATTGTTTTTCTTTTTCATTCTCTATTTTTAAAAAATGGAAAATTCTATTGCACATCATTATATGAATATAATTAAGTTTATGTTCCTCTATAAATTTTATTTTGAAATTCAGGTGTTATTAAATTTTGCTTTTGATTTGAAATAGGCTCTTCCTTTAATTAATAGACAGTGATTATAAATATATGTTAGTAATTTAAAAAAATCTGTGTCGTCACGGTCAAAACGCACAAACATGTATGCATATAATTTATTATTTTATTTGAATTTATTTTGTATGTATGAATCTAATTTATTTAAATATATATTTTATTAGAAAAATTAAATAAATAAATTCTTTCCATGCTTTTATATAAATTTGGATTTTTAAATTAGATGAAAATTTTTCATAGTATTCAGAGTTAAGATTCGTTCAATGTCTTGTGTTCGATCTCAACCTTGCGTTCGATTCTCATTGAAAGCAATTCTACTCATATTAAATTATTTACTAATTAAATTTTTTAAAAATAAAAGATGATAAGCCCTTGAGTGAAAAAAAGTGTTAGAATAATTAAATATATAAATAAAAGGAAAAAGTGGGATATGATTCAACAAATTGATAAAAATTATATATTGGTCTCAACGCTTCCGTGAAAAATGATATACTACCTTATAATTTATTTAAACTAATTTATAAATATAGCGTTTTTTTTTAATTGAACCTAAATAAAATTCACACCTTGCACAAAACTCCTACATTTTTAGATATCAATTACTTTTACAGAACTTCTTGAACTCAAATAATATTGTGCACAGTACTCTTGTTTTGATTTTTTCATTTTTGTTTAGTGTGTACCTTCACTACATTATTTAATTGGTTAGGAAGTAATTAAACTAAACTTTTCTGTTTAGTTATTTATTACCTAAGCTGGTATATTTTTCAAAGCCCCGTGAATGCCAGCTTTATTTTTTGTCGGTTTACGTAACTGACTAACGAGTAACGAGTGCTTCATTGGCTATATATATATTTTATACTTAAATATTATTTCATTTTTTACAGTATCTTTTATAATTACGTATCGTGATGTAACATCAATTTTTTTCGAGGTACAATTTCGTCAAAAAATAGAGAAGTGTTAGTATTTAAAAAAAAAAAAAGAGCAACTTAGAATAATTGAGATGTGTGTGAATGATATCATATTTTATTATTTATTTTTTAATCAGATATGATGAATTTTGCACAGGTAACAATATTAGGTTGCACTTAATATCTATAAATGGGATATAATAATACTACCTCCATCCCGGGCAAGACTTTAAAAAAAAAAAAATGTAATGAATATAATATGTATGGTGCAGATTGTGAGGCAAAATTTTTAGAAATGAATATTGTGTGACAAAAATTTTAAAGTTTGAGATTTAAAGGAATATTTTTATTTTGGGAGTGTACAAACTTTTGTGGAATAAACTAAAAATTAGAGTGTGCAAATTTTTTTGGGATAGTATAATATTAATTTAATATAAAAAAATCAGGTAAATATTTTTTTATGATGATTAAGATGTAGAATAAAATATGTATTATTTTAATATATTGATCAGTAAATCGAATGATAATATGTGAAGAGGGTAAATATGATAGATATTTTTCTTTTCTTGCTACAATAAAATCTTGTCATGTGATGGATCAAATAATTTTTATGCCTTGCTAGAATATTTTAAACGGATAAAACTTTATTATTGTACTGAATTAAAATAACAAAATATAAATCATATTAAAATATATTTTATCAAGTAAAATATAAAAATATTATAGAAGCCTTGCATGACTTTATGTGGCCTGCGAAATATAGCCTTAAAAGTTTAAATGAGGCATGCAGGCAGGTACCTGAATACGAGCCGATTCTCGTTGTCTTCATGTTCTATAGTTTCTTATTATTAAAAAAAAAATTACAAAAACATTTCTATAAACTCATATTTAAAGAAAACACCACATAAAATTAAAGAAAAAGTAATACTTAACATGTTAAATAATGGTACTTTATATACTAAATTGTAATATTTAAAAATATTAGAAGCAGTAGGATTGTGAATGAGTCGAAAATATTGTTGTTCAGACTTGTTTGAAATATTATTGAATTTTAATATTTATATTTGAGCTTATTGAATAATTAATTGAATTGAACTCAAAGAAACTTTAATTAAATTAAATACGAGCCTAGCTCGAGTAATTTAATACTTTTAGCTCGAGTAATTTAATATTTTAATATTTTTACGCTTGTATACTGAACAGAGTTTTATACTCAAGCTTATTTCAAAGCTCCAATGATCTCAAATTGAATATTGAATAACTTGGTTTGATATATTTCCTCAAACATAAGTACTTAAAATTAAACATATTAATCATAAATAATTAAATATACAGAAACATTTTAATCATAAATATACAGTATGTGTATATGCTCTGTGATGTATGATATTGTACTCTTTTCACCTTTTATTATGAGATTGATGCTTCCCTTCAAATCTTGGGAACCACCAAAAGTTGAATTATTGATTAATGAAAAGATAAAAGAATACGTACAGGCTGGATTTGTTGGATTAGATTTTGGACACTTTCAATCTTTCTGTAATGAACGTGATACTGTTCAAAGAGATAGACCTCTGATTGTCGTGTACCAATATAATTTTCTTCCAGATTAATTATAAAATATTATTACGCACAGAAGTTTGAATATTTTTTTTTTAATTTGTCCAATAAAAATTTGCATACTTTTAATTTTTTTTTTTAATTTCTACTTTTAAAATTTTCAACATACACATTCTACTCATTACACTTTTCTTTAAAAGTCGTACACTAAAAAGTATCTCATTACATTTTAAAATATTATTTTTAAATTAATATAATAAGCATAAAATATTATATCATTCCATTCATATTTATTCTATTACATAAAAATTTTGTATCAATTTAAAAATAATACTTTAAAAATATATCAATTTAAACATATTCCCTTTCTTTTTATGGGAGGTGATCAATTCAAAAGATTCAAGAATAAACTCTTAAATAATTTTAATCTTTATTTCTAATAAATTTAATAGTATATTCTTTATCTTTCCCGCGACCGTAAAACTGTAAATACAAATTTTAAGATAAGTTGTGGTGATCATTATCTGATTAAATTAGTTGTATAGTTCTTACATGTGTAACTTCCTTGTCGACCAATTTTACCATACTTCAAAATAATATTAGTTACTCCCTCCGTTTCAAACCAATTTGCACATTTTTTATTTTGGATTGTTTCAAATTAATTTGCACATTACTTAAAATGAAAACATCGATTTGCGTGCACATTCACAAAACTTTTCATACATTTACCCATACATCACTACTTTATTTAAAAAATACATTTTTCTTAAACCGTTTGCCATCTCAGGGGTGCAAATACCCTTGAGACTGATGGAGTATTTATTATATATATAATTATTATCAAATCAATACAATTTAATTAAATGTTGTATAATATTCAAATTTTCTTATAAATATTTGCTAACAAATTTTACAATATATTTTGTCTTCTCATATTTAACAATATATTCAAAAATAATAATTTACAATGTGCAAAAATTGATGGGTTTAATAAATTAATAGTGAAAAAAGATGACAAAGTTTTAGGGAATCCAATAACGTGAGCATATCTGCACTTCCAAGATCTACAAACAAGCTCTATTTTCTTGAACAACCCCCCCCCCCCCCTCTTCCCTGACCATTTTTAACTTATTAATTTTTTTTTTTTGAAAGGTTTAACTTATTAATTTTGGGGCTTGGATTCTACTAATATTCTGCGGTAGCCGGTCATAATTGAGCATAATATATGCCATATTTTAGTGTGTGAGGCTTGGTCGTGTCTATTTTGAGGGCCCATGATAATGATACCATGCACTCTTACTTTTGTTCAATATATATATATATACTCACGCTTATTAAGTTGTTATTACTAGTGCTAATTTCACTGACGACGTAACGTAAAAGCCGAGCACTGCACGTGACTCCCCATGTGCCCTACTTGTCACATTGTATATGTATCTAATAATTTAACCTCTTTAAGTACAGGCTTAGTCTTTAAATTTCATTATCATTTTTTTTCTCTTGGCTTTTCAAATCTAGCGTGTGTATATTTGCGATCTCTAATAGAATTGAAAGAGTGATATTAAGTAATTTTGATAGTAAAATAAAAAATAAAGAGTATTTTAAATTTAAATGATTTTAAAAAATAATTAAGAAGAATGTGTTTGTAAAAAAAGTGCTTCTAAAAAAAATATTGTATATTATTTTCTTGTGGGATGTGTAGAAGTACATAAGAGAAAGCTAAAAGTAAAAAATTAATGCTTGACCATAAGTACATTAAATAGTAGTTGAAAATACATTTTAAATATTTTTTTCAAAAAAAAAATAGTAATTTTATTTTTTATTTAGAGTTTGCAAACAAGTGTTTACAAATTCTACTCATAACTCAAAAATTAATTGTAAAAAAATTATAGTTGTAAACAGAGAATTTATTTTCACTCACACTGTAATTAGTTTGCTAGCACCCCTAAATTTTCTTTTTTAAAATTGATTTTGATTTTTGAGTTTTCCATTTTCCTTTTCAAATACCAACTATATCTAACGACTAGTGAAGCTAGTGTTCCTTTTTTTTTTTTTTTTTTAAGAGTCACGTTCACGAAGAAGTTTGAGAATCTTCTCTCCCTCAAGCTAGAGCTGTTAAAATAAATAATTAACTGCTCGTGAACTCGACTCAACTCGATAAGATTCAACTCTATATTTTAAACGAATTGAGCCGAGTTAAAAAATATACTCGTTTGCTTAATGAGTCGAGTCTGCACTATTTGGACTCGCTTGACTTGTATAACCACGTTTCCTTAAGCTAGTGTGAGAGAAGTAACAAGATAGGCACAGTTTTTTAGAAATAGTTAAACTTTTTGCATTTTAAAGATAAGAAAGCAAATATTTTATGCAAATTGTACATATTTTATGCTTTTTGATCAAGAAAAGAATATAATTTTATTGATTTTGCAACTGGGAATTTTGAACTACTCCATTTGGAAAGTATCATAATGAAAAGACATGCGTTCCTTTGCGTAGTGCAATTATTAAATGGTTGCTTAAACTTTTCCCAATGTAATTTTCTTGTCTCTTGAAAGTTGCAACCCTTTTTTATTATAATTTTCTTGTCTACCTAAAAGATGAATTTTTTATTTTTTTTCAAAAAAAAATTTAATTCCTATATTTATTTTCTAATTTCGTTGTACCCTGCACACTTTCAGGTCGAATACCCAATTGACGACTCACCAACCACCGAAGAGCAATACAAACGCTGGAAATATGTTAATTACAATTTTACCCTCGTCTATTTTCGGACCCCGTTTTTGGTAAGATCCGAAGAGCGAGATTCGGATGGCCCGACCCACACCGGTCTCTTCAACCTCCACCTCGACGAGTTCGACGAGTCATGGACGACTCAAATCGACGAGTTCGACTACGTCATCCTCAACGCTGGCCACTGGTTCACCCGCCCAGCCGTCTACTACGAGCGCCACCGCATCGTCGGCTGCCACTTCTGTAATCTCCCCAACGTCACCGACCTCCCAATGACCTACGGCTACCGCCGAGTTTTCCGAACGGCGTTCAAAGCCATCAACGGAAGAAAAAAATTCAACGGCGTAGTCTTCCTCCGCACATTCGCGCCGTCGCATTTCGAGAACGGGCTGTGGAATGAGGGCGGAAATTGCGTGCGGCGGCGGCCGTTCCGAAGCAACGAGACGATTTTAGAGGGTTTGAATTTGGATTTCTATATGATTCAATTGGAAGAATTTAGGGCTGCGCAGAGAGAGGAGAGGAAGAAATTTAGGTGGATGGATACGACGCAGGCGATGCTGCTGAGGCCCGATGGGCACCCGAGCAAATACGGGCATTGGCCCAATGAGACGGTGACTTTATCTAATGATTGTGTGCATTGGTGTTTGCCCGGCCCGATTGATTCTTGGGCCGACTTTTTGGCCCATATGATAAAAGTCGAGGCCTGGAAAACGTACAAGGAGAGGCTATTCCAGATCCAGCGGCAAAAGAAAATGCAGTAGATTTATTATTCTTTTTTTTTTTTTGGAAACTGATTTTAATTAAAAAATGAAATTGTATTTAACACTTCCCCCATTTGATTTTGATTGTCGCTTTTAAGGGCTCTTATAATTAATGAACATAAAATATTGAAACATAGCAAAAACAATAATTATTTTGAACCAAACTTTAGCCCAAAGTGACAATTAAAAATGAAATGGAGAGAGCAATATTTATTGCTACTTTTTGTAAAATATCATTACAGCTGATGAGGAAAAGGATAAGTTGTTATTTTAGGATTAGTTTGCTTTAATGGTAGAATTGATAAATAATAAATTGATCGAAATTCTTTTTTATGTGATATTATATCCTAAATTTTATCACGGTTAGTAATTCATAAATTGATATAAAATAAACGGAAAAAAATATCTCTCATATTTGAACAAAAACAAACTTTTAGGGTGTGTTTAATTTAAAGGATAAATAAATCTGCACTTTATTTTCCCTATTTAAGAGGTATTTATCAATACTACCTTATGTTTGACTATTTTTTTCAATTATTTTTCATTTTCTGATATTTTTTTTCAAACATAAAGTAAAAATGAAAAAGTGCTCATAATTTTTTGCCAAACATTTTCAAGAATAATGTATTTCCCAAGATGGTTTAGTGATAATAATCTCAGTCTTTTATTATTCATGAAATCTTTTCATCATTGGGCTTTTGCAATTCATTTTTAGTTTCTACTTCTTGGGACAGCTCCCAATTCATTTTTATTATAACCCAGTGGCAGTCGACTGTTGCAAACCACACAAAATATTATGTACATATTCAAAAGAATCAATATATTTATAAATAGGTTCACAATATTTGCACAGAAGCATATTTTTTTTCTGTACAACACCTATTTATAAATATAATATGTAAATTATCTATATTTTAATTGTTTTCCACGACATAGGCGACGTATTTCACTCATAACACTTTTATAGATAAAAAGGAACCAAAAAAGCAGACTTCGCCCACACCACCTCAGCCTCCTCAACGTAACTCATCTGAAAACTAGTGGAATTGGTGAGTATGCCTAATTCGTGGACTTACGAGCATCAATATATCATGCAAGTTAATAAATTTTGTAACATAAACTGCCATCGTCACATAGATATTTCTTGTTACAAAGACTATTATATCATCACAAGTCTTTTACTAAAAATTCATGCAAACATGTATAAATACAACATAAACATTATAATTAATTAAAAGAAACTATTGAACTAACTCCCGCCTTGTTAAGTTTGAAATCCGGAAGTGAAATAATTAGCAACACACACCAACTTAACTCTTCCACGAAACTTCATGACCTAAAACTGAGAATCAAATATTAAATCTCTAAATTTAAACTTCTAAATTTCTATTAAAACCCTAAAATGAGAATCAAATTTTAAAAGAATACTTACCCTTCTGTCTAGTGAAAAACCCACTGGAAAAACTCATTTCTTTATTTTTTTTCTAAATACTAATTTAGGCTAATCTCAAAACTCTAAACTTAAAGAAACAAGATAAAAATCCTACGATATCCTCCACATAATTTCCATATTGCTCATGGGTCAATTCTCAAAATAAATTCAGGCTTGAATGCCATTTAACCCAAAATTAATCTTCACTTATTTGACACCTAATTGCCACTTAAAAACACAGTCAAGTACATGTTTTTTTTTACTCTTAAAACCTGCACAACCAAAAAAAGGATAAGAATGCATTAAGGCAATATAATTCCTAATTAACCTCCACTTAAAACCGAATATAGTATCATAAGTTCGGTCATAATGCACATATTTTAACTCTCAAAATCTTGACTTAAAGCCTCTTATAACCCTAAAAAAATATATTCAGCTTATACTTTAATTATTTTTTGGGTATTACAGTTCTCCTCTAAAAATATAGTCGTTTTTTTTCTTCTAGAGTAGCCAAACACTACAAAATCAAATGCATGTTGCCAAATATTTCTCCATCTTTTCTTTTCGAAGTCCTCCAAATTGAGTCAATTTTGAATACAAACATCAAAGAAGTGTCATACTCACCCCAATCAATTCATACATTTCATCCCGAAAATATAAAAAGAAGTGACATTAAAAAAAGATGTGTCCTAATTAATTCTTTTTCGATGTTGCATAAGACACATATATTGTTGATCAATGACGAAATAATATTTTCTCTTGAGCAACCAATTGTACACTTCTTTTACAATTTGATGCTTTATCCAACTCCAAGTGCATGTCCGAGTCACCTCTCCTTGGCTTGTGCTTATCAATTACAACACAAAGATTGTTAAGCAAATCTAATTCCCTATCATTTAATTAAGATGATCAAACATTTCCCAATCATGGTCCGCAAAACCCCCTTCTCTATCTCCAACACCACACCCAGTCTTCCTCTCTCTCCACTCCCCCCATCTCTCATATTCTAGCTCCTTATAAAGATCAATAAGTGGGAAGGTTTTAAATGGTATTTAATTAAATAAGTTTTTTGTAAAGCACTCACCACTCCCCCCCATCCCTCTAAAAAATTTGCTGCAAGGATTCAATCTCAATCTTTTTTTTTTTGCGCTCGAAAGATAGAGAGAAAGTATATGGATATCGAATTTAACACCGAGTTTACGAGAGTTAATCTTTCACTACAAGAAATACTTGCCCGTTCCCACTTACTGATCTTTTTTGCATTTAATTAATGACATACTTCAAATCAACAAACTTTCGATGAGCGAAACAAATTTTCACCCCTATAATTTGAATGGGAATTCACCCAGTCTACATCCTATCACATTGGCCAAGTTTGATATTTTCTCTTCTTTCACATTCAGTCCATATAAATTATGTTTATCTCCATTCACTTTTAACGCCAAAATTAATTTTAAATTCACTTAGAAATTCTTTAGAAAAGTTGCATTACTCAAGTTTACTTTCCAAAAAAAAAAAAAAGTGTTATTGGCGAACTGTAAATGTGACTCTTTCACTCTGTCTTTGCTAATCCCTATCGATTTGAACTTTGAACAATTCCAGTTTTGTTCCTTTCTCATCATAATACTCAAATCCTCTTCTGCAAGGAAAAAAAAAGATATTGAGAGTCACCCTATCTCAATGCTCTTTGAAGATTAAAAATATCCGATGGACTTCCAGTTACGAGTACAGAGGCTTGAGCTATAGATACACATTCCATGATCCACTCAATCCAGTATTCATTGAAATCAAAGCTAACCATAATCAGTCACAAATAACTCCACTTCATCAAGTCATACGCCTTTACAAAATCAATCTTGAAAAATATATTATTTTTTGTTGAGTCAACAATGATTGTTTGAAATCAATTGGAATAAAGAAATTGAAGAACACCAAGATTTACGTGGTTCGATCAGAAATGATCTACGTCCACGGATGAGGGCACCTCTCTCACTAATCAATGGAAGATGATACAATTTACAAGTATTTTGATCTCACTAAGTATATAATCGTCCTATCTCTCTATACATATGTGCGTATATATATAGGAGTATGGAATCCCTAATTAATGCTAGTGATCGTAACCACCTAACAAGAAAACTGCTACAGTTGCAACCGAAAATGAATAACTGTCAGAGCCCAACGATCTTCAGTTTTGATTCTGTTAAACTGATCGCCCGTTGTCCAATTTGGAAATTTAAACCGCTTCGTAACTGATCCTGAGATAATTCCTGACTTTGGAGTCAGTATGCTCCTTTCTTGTCTTGTCTGCTGATGTGATACGTCCTCAGCTGAGTCTGAGTACTCAGCTGATATCATCAGTAGACCTTTATCCTGATATCATCAGTAGACCTTTTGTCCTGATCTGACCAGCTCACCTGACTATACCATACCATCCTGACTGACCATCATCCTGATCTCCTCAGCTGACCACCATCAGCTGACCACCATCAACTGACCTCCTCAGCTAACCACCTCAGCTGATTACCATCAGCTGACCTCCTCAGCTGACTCCGCTGATATCCCAGATGACTTTCAGTAGACTTCTCAAACGATCTCAACTGACCTCATCAGATGACTAACCATCAACAGACCTATCAGCTGACTTCCTCAGCTGATAGTATAATGTTCAGTTAATTAGAAGTATTTGCTCATCTGAGTTTATTTCACTTTCTTTGCACCCATAACATTTTTCTTTCTCTTTTTCAATTCTTCAATTGCTTCATTTAGAATCACAATACTATCCACAATGTATCTCTCTCTCTCTCTCTCACAAAATTTGATACCTTCCCCAACCTCCTGGACAACACCTTCGACAAAACTTTGTACAACCCTCCAACAAGAGAAATTGATCAAAATTACTTAGATAAAAAACTTCTTCTTTCTTGGAAATAAGCACGATAAAAGGAGAATTAATAATCTCTTTCACTAATTTTCTATTAGTATGAAACTCGTTCAAGAATCACATTATACCATCTTTGAGAACCCCTCCCCGAAAAAAAAGTCATTCAAAAATAGAAGTTAAAGCCATTCTGGGTCGAAACTTTTCAACCCATCACACGATTTAATTTCTTCCCAAACTTTCTCCTCAATAAATACCACGGCGAGAAGCTAATTTTCAGTTATCAAAATCTTCTCTTCCACTGAATCAACTTCTAATATTGGTCTGAGGCCTATTCAATGCTTTGAAGTGATCCTTAAAGAATTCAAATAATTTTTTCTTTACTTCATTTTCTACCCATTCTCCATCCAGCAACCCCACCGTTGTAGGAATATGAGCACCTGATGGCTGATAATAATATAAAAAAATATTCGATAATCGAGGCTCGTGAAATTCACAATTTCCTTAAAACAAATTTTGCCCCTCACTCTATGTGCTAGTGAATCATGGGACACTTATTTCCCATGATACAACGATTGAAGAACAATATAGCATAATATTTTGCTTAAAACGAACTGAGAAATATTGTTCGAATAATCACCAGAATATGAACGAAATAGCATAATTAAAAAACTAAACAAAGTGGCAATTGCCGGAATAGTATCTGTATATTTCCATTCAACTTTTGTAATTCTATGATCTTTTTTGTGTTTAATTACACATCAAATAATACTATTTGAACTATTCAAAATGACTGTTGGAACATGGTCATAAAGTACCTTAAATGTCTTAGACCATAACCGCAACGTCTGAGCTAATTACAATTAACTCAAAATTTAAATTTTAACAATGTTTCATAACTGTAGTCGTAAAAGTGAAAAGTCTCTGCTGAAGTAGTCTTCTCAGCTGACCTCAGAGTAGTCCATCAGTTAAATATAAGATGACCATGGCCTCATCTTATAAGATGACCTAGGCCTCATCTTATAAGATGACCATGGCCTTATCTTATAAGATGACCGTGACATCATCTTGCAAGATGAACTTGTCCTCACCTTATAAAATGACATTGACCTCATCTTACCTGTTGAACTTGACCACATCTTATAAGATGACCTTGACCTTATATTACCAGCTAATTTTGAGGTGGTCTCAGCTGATCTTGAGGTGACCTCATCTTGTAAGATGACCTTGGCCTCATCTTATCTTGAGGTAGTCTATTAACGGACTTCAACAAGTGGACTTCAGCACAAAACTTCTACATATGAGAAATGAAGTAGAGGAGCATAACCCCCATAACTTTTTTACAAACTAGAAGTGAGTTCCTTCTTATATACCCACTTCTCCAACAATAATTTTTTCAATGTGGGACAAAGCTTTTAGTTTTCCCTTCATTTCCCATTTATTACAACAAACTTAAAATTCCAATTTCTCATTCACCCAAATTCGGAATTTAGAATTCACTTTATTCTTCCCATTATTTTTGGGGTTCGTCCTCAAGCCTTGACCTTGTTCTACAACATTGGCTTTTGGCTCGGAGACACTGTTTTGTTTTACTTGATTTCTTGTTATCCTCTTCAATTCAAAAACGAACAACAAGTTCCTCCACCGACATCTCTTTCCTCTTGTGGGTGAGGTAGTTCTTGAAATCTTTCCAACTCGGTGGCAATTTATTCATTATTGAAGCCACTTAGAAAGATTCGCTTATCACCATCCCATCAGCATGAATATCGGAGATAATAATCTGTAACTCCTGCACTAGACTAACAACAGGTTTAATATCCACCATTTTAAACTCAAGAAATTTACTTACAAGGAATTTTTTTGTTCCGATATCCTTAGTTTTGTATTTCTTCTCTAAGGTTTTCCACAACTCTTTTGCGGTTTTGATCCCTAGGTACTCATTGTACAGCGCATCTGAAAGGCTTTTCAAGATGTAATTATTGCATAAGAAATTAGAGTTATTCCATGCATCTTGGGCAGCCACCGCATGGACGTCGGGATTTGCGGGTAGCATTGGTGGATCTACCTTCAAGAATCTTGCCAAGCTAAGAGTTGTCAAATAAAATAACATCTTCTGCTGTCACCTTTTGAAATTCAGCCCACTGAATTTCTCCGATTTGTTGTGGTGGTGCACATGTATTGTGAGTTGAGCAGAAGGGACAACTGGTGTTGAAACCGTGTAACCAACAAGAGTGGAAATGGGGGCTGGAGCAGTGGGAGCCACTGGGGTAATATCGTTCATCACAGTTGGGTTTGTATCAGCCATCTTGAAGAATAATTTGTTTTAAGACTGTAGGAATATGAGCACCTGATGGCTGATAATAATATATAAAAATATTCGGTAATCCAGGCTCGTGAAATTTACGATTTCCTTAAAATAAATTATGCCCCTCACTCTAGGTGCTAGTGAATCACATGACACTTGTTTCCCAAGATACAACAATTGAAGCAACGATATAAAACAATATCTTGCTTAAAACTAACTAAAATATTGTTTGAATAATCCCCGAAATATGAACGAAATAGCAGAATTAAAAAGCTAAACAAAGTAGCAATTGCCAGAATAATATATGTATATTTCCACTCACCTTTTGTAATTCTATGATCTTTGTTGTGTATTAATTACACATCAGATAATACTATTTGAAGTATTCAAAATGGCTGTTGGAACGTGGCCATAAATGTCTTAGACCATAACGTATGTAACGTCTGAGTTAATTGCAATTAACTCAGAATTTAAATTTTAAGAGCATTCCATAACGGTAGTCGTAGTGAAAAGTCTTAGTTGTAACGTCTGAGCTAATTGCAATTAACTCAGGATTTAAATTTTAAGAACATTTCATAACTGTAGTCGTAGAAGTGAAAAGTCTCAGCTAATTAAAGTAGTTTTCTCAGCTGACCTCAGAGTAGTCCATCAGCTGAATATAAAATGACCTCTACCTCATCTTATAAGATGATCATAGCCTCATCTTACCAGTTGATCTGTACATATGGGAAATAAAGTAGAGGAGCATAACCCTCATAACTTTATTATAAACTAGAAGTGAGTTCCTTCTTATATACTCATTTCTCCAACAACAATTTTTCAATGTGGGACAAAGTTTTTAGTTTTTCCCTCCATTTCCCATTTATTATAACAAACTTAAAATTCTAGTTTCTCATTCACCAAAATTCAAAATTGGGCGAGTAATATAACGAATCGAAACTCTCTTCAAGAAGCACATATTCCAACAACCACTTCATTGATTTCCTTCTTTTATTGTAGCCTTTATTATACATTTGGACTTTTTGTTTTGGGCAATAGCCCATTAATTATGCCTGCTCTTGTTTGGGCTTATCTGTTTTTCAACTTTCACCAATTAAATACTCATTATTATAAGATAAATCTTTACATTTGCTATTTTTCAAATTTTCAAAATAAAAGTTAATAGTTAATATAGAATTGGTGGTTGAGATGTGGTAAAAAAAAAGAGAAAGAAGGGAAAAATGATATGTGTGTGTGTATTTTTATAATATTAAGCGAGTACAAATATGTAAAATTATTTCGGACTTCCTAAATTACAAAACTAAAGCTTATCCTGAAAGTATAAAAATAGAAGGTTAAAAAAGAAAATGAATAATTACAAAATGAGACCACTTGCAACACCATATTTGCCAAATAGACAATGAAAAACACCATGTTTCAAATAAAGACACTTTATTACCTAAAAGGGCATTTTTGTAATGATTATGGGTTCCCTTCATTTAATGCAATCACTTTATTTTAAATGGATGCATTGACTTTTTTAATTTTAACTTTAAATTATATATTTTAAAAGTGACGGCTGTCAATATTCATTTTATGTTTTTTGTTTATAATTTATCTTTTTCAGATTTTTTAATTAGTTTATTTCAGTTTAAATTTTGAATTCAAATTTAATTTAATTATTAATTATTTTACAGAATCTTTTTTTTTACCATTGATTTGTTTTCCATTTTTGATTCTTTCAATTTATTTTCCATTGATTTGTTTTCTATCAAATATATTATTCCATTAATTTTTTTTCTTTCAAAAATTTAATATTATATATTTGATATTAATTTATTATATTTAAAATTTAAAATTTATATTTTTCATTTTTTAATATTTAATATTATTTTTCCTTTTTAAAAAAATAAATAAATTTACATTCATATATTCAATAGTTATTTTCATATATGCATTTTTTTCAATCAGCATATATATAATGTTTTTCTACATATTACTATTATTTTCTTAATTCTTCATACACACATATTCAGTATTTCGATTCTGAATAGTAATAATTTTTTAATTCATATCAATAAAAAAAATCTGCATATCAATAAAATTTTGGTATATATACACCAAAATAATTGTAAACCAAAAATCTGAAAAATATAAATTTGCAACAAATTCATCCAAAAAATATAAGTCAATTATAGTGAAAATTAATCCAAAAATACAATCCTGGGATGGTTTCAGATCCACATATAAAAAATAATCTGGGAAGACATAATCCAAAATATCCACAGATAAAAACAGAAAAAATCACTAAATTAATAGTAAGTTAATAAATCAGTAACAAATTCATAAAAAAAGAACCATGCAAAAAACATTCCAACCCAAAATTCAAAAGATCTCGCATATCATTTAAAAAGGAAATCTACCCACTCAAGAAAACCTTGCAAAAATTCACGATCTGCCCACTCAAGAAAACCTTGCAAAATCTTTCTAGATGCAACTAAAATCACTCGCCGGAAAAGAAACAGAGTTACCGACTTGCAGATCCAACTGAAATCACGACGCCTATTCCCGATCTAGAAATCACGATGCCTTTTCGCGATATGAAAATCTTCAAATCAACTGGAAAAAGGTGAATGCGAATTCACCATCTGCGATAATTGGAAAACGATATGGAGGGGCGGTGAATTCGTGATCTATATAAACGTTGGCATTGGGATCTTCAATGTCGGATTTGCATTAACGGTGGATGGCCGCCTCCGTCGCAGATTTGGAAACAGGAGGTGACACCGCCAGTGACTGAAGCACCGATTTCTGAGGGAGTGAGAGAAAGAAGAGATAGAGAGAATGGGGGAGGGGGCAACGTGCGTCCGGTGAGTGACGGTGGAAGGCCGCCGACGTTGCACGATCTGGAGAGGGGAGGCGGTTGGTGGTGATGAAGACGAAGGCTGTGGGTTCAAGAACGCGAACAATCGGGTTCGGCGGGCTAGAATGAAAAAAAGGTAGCAAGAGCAAGAAGGTCCGTCTAGCGAGAAAGGCCCATCTGGCGAGGCTTAATCTATTATCTTTCATTTTTAGCCCAAGATCATTTTTTACATTTGTAAGCATGTAAACATTGCACCATATTAAATAATGATACGTGTATAAATTAAATAAATATCAACATATATTACTATGTTTAATTTTGAGGATTTATCAAATTAATTCTCTAATTAAAAGTAAATTGATATTTATTGTACACGATACAAGTCGTTATTAAATTACGAGTCTCCCGACACTCGTAAATGGAAATAAATGGTTGATTTGTCCTATTTATGAAGACGACGGAAATCAATCAAGCTAAATTTGGTTGATTCGTAAATCCTGTCAATCAAATCAGCATCAGCCAACCAGACTGTGCCACATGTCAGCGCAGATAAGGAAGGTTCTTCACCTCTCACCCTATAAATAGGGGTCTTTCATGTTCATTTGAAGTGGTCCACACCCATTGAAGATGAACGAGTAGCAGCAATCCTCTCGACGAGCAAAACTGCGAGCTAAAAAGATCCATCGATTCAGCTCTTCGAAGATTCAAGCTTTCTTCACCAAATCTAAAGAAGTTCTTCGAAGATTCAAGTCGTTCTTCATCAAAACCCTCTAGAAACATCGTTTGATTCAAGACAAGAGGCCAAATCCCTCAGTTCAGACATTTTTCTTGAAGAACACCTTGAAGATCATCAAGCGTTCTTCGCCGACTTCAACTGTTCTTCGCCAAATCCAGTCAGAAACATCCCTCGATCAGAATCAAGGAGCACCATCCCTCTGATCAGACGTTTCCAGCCGAAGATCAACTTGAAGACTTCAAGCGTTCATCACCGTCTTCAAAGCGTTCTTCATCAAGTTCATCCACAAACGCACTTCGATCCAGGAGCAAGGGGCCAAATCCCTCCGATCAAGCGTTTCCATATCAAATCTACTTGAAGATTTGAAGATCGTTCTTTACCAAATCTGAAACGTTCTTCATCAAATATCTTCCAAAGACCTCCCTCGATCCAAAACAAGACGACTCCATCCTTGGATCAAGTGTTTCAAGTCAAGACCCAATCAAAGTCAAGTCAAGACCAAAGCCGAGTCAAAGTTGAAAGAGAATCAGACTGTTTGGACTACTCCCTGATACGAGTATAAACTGTCTATCAAATGTCCAAGTCAATGCTCCTCGACACGAGCCTAAACTGTTTGGACTACTCCCTGATACGAGTATAAACTATCTATCAAATGCCCAAGTCAATGCTCCTCGACACGAGCCTAAACTATTTGGACTATTCCCTGATACGAGTATAAACTATCTTCAATTACAAATCTCCTTGACACGAGACTAAACTGTTTTCAAATTGAAGACACCCTGATACGAGTATAAACTATCTTCAAATCATATCTCCTTGACTCACGAGTTTAAACTGTATGTCACTCCAAGCTCATATGAGTATAAACTGTTTATGCACCCCCAAAATTTGATTTCTTTTGAACTTCGTTATGGCTTGATCCTCTTCATAGAGGTACGTAAGCAACTTAGAAATCTCTAAGTTCAGTCATATTTCAATTATCTTATTTAAGTTTGTATACTTAATGAGATATTGAAAACAATAAGGGCGGCATGGAAGATCAAATGCAAGCAGCTGATGAAGTTTCTTTTATAAAGCAGGCTGAGTTGGTTACATAAAACAAAGCAAAGTACAGGTGCAACCTATCAAGCTATACAAAGTAGATCCCACACAAGCTATGCAAAAGGATTGATGCTCTCCAATTCCTTCAAAGCAGCCTCTAGCTTCAATTGGGACTTTTTCAAGCTTTCTGCTATGACATACTTCAACTAGGATCTTTTTTATGACAAAGATGCTCTCTGCAACAGTTCAAGTCTTGTCTTGGGCACTCTGAAGAGATCGTTGTTGATGCTCCACTTCACAGACAATATCTTCTTCTTCCTATTAGCTCATCAAGTTGCTCATCTCGATGTCGTCAACTACCCGATGCCTGCCTAGATGCCAGTCTCCTGCACCCTAAAGCAGCGCCCGTATCGCTAACACTTGTGTGCTCTTCGTCGCCAACATCCACTCTCGCGGTTAGAAATTCGCATGCTTGCTCAAAGCTATCATGTTGTGTCTCATGTTGCAAAGCTGATGCATGCTTAGGCCCATCACTTTGTTGCAAAGCTGTTGAATACTCGTGCCGTTGACGACTAAGACCTACAAGTGCAAGCTCTTTGCTTCGTGGCTCACATCGATGGATCATGCATAGTTCGAGCCAAATCTCACCTTGCTGTTTGGAATCATCAAGACGTCGCATATTCTCCCTGGGCTACCAAATCCGCATCAAGTCCATTAAGCTCGCCTTCGCTCAAAGCAGCTGCGGAATGGCATCATATCATAGTCAAGCTACTTGCATGATACTGTATGGGCCTCGTGCTTCTCTTCTCTACTGTCAGCAATGAAGGTCGAAGTGTGGCACTCTACTTCGAAGCTTTAAAGCTACTTCTCTATTGAGTTGCTCTCCACTGCTCACGAGTCATCCAATGCACCCTTCATAGCGGTCACGCCAAGCTTGATGTTGTGATGTTAATTGCTCTGTTGATACTTTGATCGCTCGGAGGCCACATCCAGGCTTGAGGGTCTGCACTATTGCTTGCTGCATCTCACCAACAAACTTTAAAGGGCCGTCCATCATCTCTTGTTCAAGTGATGCATTGTCCTAGTGTTGGCAGAGACTCCACGTTACTTGAATCAGAATCTTCATGATTTGCTGCCTTCAAGACCACACTTTGGATGATTTGGATGATGACACCTCTTGAGACCACTCTTCGATATGAGATAATTCCCTCGTCCACTGTTTGATGCTTATGATCAAGTGGTGGTTGAGCTCGCTGATGAAAATGATCAAGTGGCGGTTAAGGTCACTAATGAGGATGATCAAGTGGCGGTTGAGCTCGCTGATGAGGATGAGCAATTGGCGATTGAGCTCGCTGATGAGGATGAGCAATTGGCGATTGAGCTCGCTGATGAGGATGATCAATTGGCGGTTGAGCTTGCTGATGAATATGATCAAGTGGAGGCTGAGCTTGCTGATGAAGATGATCAAGTGACGATTGAGCTCGATGTTGAGGAATAATCAAGTGGCAGGTTCAATGTTGAAGATGATCCATTGGCTGGTGCTTATTGTTAATAAATATACTCAGGCGGCAGACTCGAGATGTAAGCTTTGAAGTCTTGAAGAAAACAATGTTTGGAGTTGAAGGATAAAACTACAAGATCAAAAGATGAGAGTCAAAATTGGCAAAAGAGAAAATTCTGGGGGCAAAATTATATTTAAATAATTTAAATGGGTTAGAAATATAATTTCTAAAAAGTCCGTATGATTATTTAAATTTAATGGGCTAGTTTAATTTTAAGTCCATTCGATCTATTGGGATTTCTTTAATTAAAAGCTCAAAGTCCAATTTAATTAAAATTTCAATCCTTTTTTGCCCCAAGTTCATGTTGGATTTAAAAGCCCATATCATGCCTGTCTAAAGAGGCCCAATTCTGAAGGATTATTTTTCAACAAGCCCAATTCCAAAAATCAATTCCGAGTCCAAAGTCTGAAGTTGACTATGTTCTTCACATTCTGTAAATTGTTCAG
The DNA here is from genome assembly GCA_026898435.1 of Prunella vulgaris. Lineage (NCBI taxonomy): Eukaryota > Viridiplantae > Streptophyta > Magnoliopsida > Lamiales > Lamiaceae > Prunella > Prunella vulgaris. Next base: position 316,418 of record JAPKLY010000322.1, read on the forward strand.
TCAAAGCCCCAAATTCTGCCGATTGTGCCAAGAGATTTGCCACGAATAGTACCGCCCCTGATAAACCAGAAATCGCCGCCCTTTGCGGCGCCAATTATGCCGGAAACTCTGCTGCCGGGTCCATCGCTGGAGATCGAACCAGTGCTTCAATTACTCCCGAAATTCTAAACTCAGCCGAAAAAATCGCGCATAAAGTTGCAATCCGAGACTACCGCTGATGACTGCCCTCCGCCTCACGCTGACGGAACTCCAAAAAACCGCCGCAGATCTGGAAATCGAGCCCGCCAATTGCTGCCGGAAATTGAGCCGTCGCCATCCCTTTCTCCAATCTGAAATCTTCAAATTGCCGTAAAAAAAAAACTGGTGCCTTCACTCTTCAATGAAACCCACCTGCCACAGATGTGAAATCAGCTTCATGCCCGCCAAACGTCATCTCACGACTGCTAAATCTGGAATTGCTATTGTTGCTGGAGAATGTCGCCATCTGAAACCAGTCAAGACGCCTCCTCCGTCGATTGAGCCTTGCCGGAGATTGAAATTTGCACCTCCACCATCACCGGTTGAGATGTGCCGCTGAATCGCCGCTGGGAGAGTTGTCGCAAAACTCCACACCCCCGTTTGCACAAGCTGCCGCGCCTTGCTCCGGAATCGCGCATAGAATCAACGCCGCCGCGTGCTCGGGAACTGCTTCAAACCGCTGCTGGAATTGCCATGGAAACCGCGAATGTTCTGCCTCCGCCGCTGAAATCCTGTAACCGCAACAGTCTCCCATCTGCATCAGTTAAAATTGCTCAGCGTTCCCAGCCGTGCCGTCTGCAATTGAAGTCGACGATTACCAAATCACAAATCGCCACCGCCGGTTCTACCCACACGAATCGCTCACATTCTGGAATAAGAAATTACCTCTGCAAGAGTGTCTTCCCTGTTGCAAATCCTATAAATCTGTCTAATATGGTGATGCAAAGAAACAAAGTTGACCCTCTTTTTGGTGGAAGGATTTGGATGCTTAAGGAAAGGAATTGAGATTATTTCTTTACTTAGTTGGCCAAATTTCTGTTTATTCCATAAAAAATGAAATCAACTCTTCAAATCCGGCACCATTTTGTCTCTGTATTTTGGAAGCAAATGTAAAATGGTATAAATTGGGCTCAAGCAAAAGAAAAAAATTGAGCTCAACAATAAAAATTGAAATGAAAAGAAAGCCCAATTTGATGTTATACAAATAATCTCTTGGGCCAAATCTGCCTAAGAAAATCAATTAGGCCGGCCCATATAGATGCATTCCTCCAAAAGTTAAAATACATGCGAGGAAATTTCGTGCTTAATTCACTTCAAGTCCAAATATGACCGTGAACAAAGCACGAGGGGGCATTTGTAAGCATGTAAAAATTGCACCCTATTAAATAATGATACGTGTATAAATTAAATAAATATCAACATATATTACTATTTTTAATTTTGAGGATTTATCAAATTAATTCTCTAATTAAATAGTAAATTGATATTTATTGTACACGATACAAGTCGTTATTAAATTACGAGTCTCCCGGCACTCGTAAATGACAATAAATGGTTGATTTGTCCTATTTATGAAGACGACGAAAATCAATCAAGCTAAATTTGGTTGATTCGTAAATCCTGTCAATCAAATCAGCATCAGCCAACCAGACTGCGCCACGTGTCAGCGCAGATAAGGAAGGTTCTTCACCTCTCACCCTATAAATAGGGGTCTTTCATGTTCATTTGAAGTGGTCCACACCCATTAAAGATGAACGAGTAGCAGCAATCCTCTCGACGAACAAAACTGCAAGTTAAGAAGATCCATCGATCCAGCTCTTCGAAGATTCAAGCTTTCTTCACCAAATCTGAAGAAGTTCTTCGAAGAATCAAGTCGTTCTTCATCAAAACCCTCCAGAAACATTGTTTGATTCAAGAGAAGAGGTCAAATCCCTCCGTTCAGACGTTTTTCTTGAAGAACACCTGGAAGATCATCAAGCGTTCTTCGCCAACTTCAACTGTTCTTTGCCAAATCCAGTCATAAACATCACTCGATCAGAATCAAGGAGCTCCATCCCTCTGATCAGACGTTTCTAGCCGAAGATCAACTTGAAGACTTCAAGCGTTCATCGCCGTCTTCAAAGCGTTCTTCATCAAGTTCATCCACAAACGCACTTCGATCCAGGAGCAAGGGCCAAATCCCTCCGATCAAGCGTTTCCATATCAAATCCACTTGAAGATTTGAAGATCGTTCTTCACCAAATCTGAAGCGTTCTTCATCAAATATCTTCCAAAGACCCCACTCGATCCAAAACAAGACGACTCCGTCCTTGGATCAAGTGTTTCAAGTCAAGGCCCAGTCAAAGTCAAGTCAAGACCAAAGCCGAGTCAAAGTTGAAGGAGAATCAGAGAACAAGTTAGAGAGAAGAACCCAAAATTCAATAAATCATTGTATATCAATATCAAGTGTTAATAATATTTTATTATATCACACAAGAATGTTAACACAACATTATCTTTATTTTGTTGCTATTTTCCATATTATCGTAGATTTATTCCAAGATTTCTGCAGGAGGTTGGGATATGAATTATCCGTAGTATAGGGTATTTATTTGCATTGTTGAACAAGTTGAAAGGTTATCGGAAATTAATTAAAGTTATCTCGCAAACCTTTGCGACACTTCGAACGCTTGCTGGCCTAAGCCAGTGCTTCGATTTTATTTATTTGTGTTGTGGTTCTTATCAAATTGGTGCTTTCATTGAGAGTATCAGAGAATCACAACCATGGCAGCCAGTCATCGAGATCGAATTACGGAACTAGAATCGTGATCCAAGGTTTTAGAGACGGGGCTAACAGGCATGGAAACAAAAATGGATTCACTCCGTCAATCCTTGGCTAAACTGGGACAACAAATGGACCAATTACTCCAAAAACATTCGATCAAGAGGGGATCAAGTTCTTCATCGGAAGAGTCCAAATAAGAAGGAACAGACATGGAAGGGGAGGGCATAAATCCTACGTCCCAGAACTTACGTGAGGGAAATAATCAGCGAAAGGAGGAAAAGAGAAAATACCGCCCGAAACTAACATGTCCCACTTTTAATGGTAATGATCCGATCTCTTGGTTAAGTCGTATCAATCAATACTTTACCCTTAACGAAATTGGGTGAGAGTCGAAGGTGCAATATGCGGCGTATTACCTAGAGGCAGAGGCTAATATGTGGTGGAAGTGGATTAGTAGAGTGTACCACAAGAAGGGCAGAATTATAAGGTGGAAGGATTTTGAAAAACAACTCATGGCAAGATTCGGACCTTCAGAGTACACCGATTATGATGAGGCGTTAGCGCATATAAAACAAACTAGTAGTTTAAGGGAATACCAAAAAGAGTTTGAGAAGCTGGCTAGTCGTTTTTGTGATTGGCCCGAGAAGGCGTTAGTGGGTGCATTTGTTGGAGGAATGAAGCCAAAACTTGCAGCAGAGGTTCGGGTGTATAGACCGAAGACGTATTCGGAAGCCATAGACATTGCCATATTACGAGATGAACATTTAAGTCTTACCAAGAAGAGTTTTCGACCGGAGGCGAGGAAAATGACATTCTCCTTGGGGGAAAACAGAGCGGGAGCAATAGCAGCCCAAGTGGATATGGAAATACTACCATGAAATCTATTCCACCTGGAGTCAAATGATTACCTTGGGAAGAATTGCCAAAAAAGAAGGGAAAGGGGGATGTGCTTCAATTGTGATGAAAAATTCATGCCGGGACACAAATGCAAGATACGACAAGCCTTCCTTATTGAACCGGTAGAATATGATATCGAAGAGATCGATGAACAACAGGAAGAAAAAGAAACGGAGGATGCAGAAATATCAGTTCATGCAATTTCAGGGGTTCACGGGCCACGAACCATGAAGTTGCCAGCTTGGGTTATGAAGAAGAGAGTGACAGTATTAGTGGATAGTAGGTCATCACACAACTTCATAAATCAACGATTGGCAGACAGATTGAATTTAGATGCTACGGAAATAAAACCCTTTAAGCTGGTGCGAGTTGCTAGTGGGGATGGAATCATATATGATAAGATGTACAAAGGTGTGGCGATTAAACTTCAAGGAGTGTTGGTAAGTGCGGATTTATTTACGTTAGCATTATTTGGTCCTGATGTGGTTCTAGGGGTACAGTGGTTAGAGGACTTAGACGAAGTAGTCACGGATTATCGCATGGGAACGATAAGTTTCAAGTGGGGCGATAGTATTGTCACATTAGTTTCGGGGGCAGATAATCAGACCAAAGAAGTGAGGTTGAGATGTATTGAAAGGGCTTGTAGAAAAGGTGGGCAGTGTTACGTTATCCGAGTAGAGAAGGTTGAACAAAATGAGGCAATTGAGGAATTCCATACAGATGTTTCAAGGATACTGCAGGAGTTTATAGCAGTGATTGATGAACCCCGAGGATTGCCACCCAAAAGGGATTTTGATCATCACATTCCTTTGAAAAATGAAAGCCAACCAGTCAACGTACATCCGTATAGGTACGCCCATTTTCAAAAGGAGGAAATTGAGAAGCAAGTACGCGAAATGCTGGAAAATGGGCTAATCCATCCCAGTTGCAGCCCGTTTTCATCACCGGTCTTATTAGTAAAGAAGAAGGATGGATCATGACATTTTTTATGGACTATCGAGCGCTCAACGTTGCAACCGTCAAGGATCGATTTCCTATACCAACGATCGAGGATATGTTAGATGAATTGGGGGGAACAAAATTTTTTTCAAAGCTTGATCTCAGGGCAGGGTACCATCAAATTCGATTGGTGGAGGAAGATATTTACAAAATAGCTTTTCGGACACATCACGGTCACTACGAGTATTTGGTCATGTCGTTTTGTCTTTGCTACGCCCCTGCAACATTCCAAGGAGCAATGAATTGCATATTCCAAGAGCATTTGCGAAGGTATGTACTGGTCTTCTTCGAAGACATATTAATTTATTCTAAAACTTGGGAGGAACACCTTCATCATCTACGAACCATATTAACCATACTCTTGTAGCATCAGTTTCACATAAAGTTATCAAAGTGTGCATTCGGGAAAGAGTCGGTCAAATACTTGGGTCACATAATTACGTCCCAAGGCGTAAGGGTGGATCAGGCTAAGATTGAGGCAATGCAAAGCTGGCCGAAACCAAAGAATTTGACGGAATTGCGAGGATTTTTGGGGCTTACTAGGTATTACCGGAAGTTTTGTGAAGAACAACGGAACTATTGCCAGACCATTAACCGAAATGACGAAGAAAGAGAAATTCAAATGGACAGAACTAGGCGAGCAAGCCTTCGAACAACTTAAAGTGGCGATGACTACGACACCCGTGTTAGCAATGCCCCGCTTTGATGTCATGTTCGAAATACACACTGATGCTAGTGAATTTGGCAGAGGGGTTGTGCTGGTACATGAGGGAAGGCCAATCACATTTTTTAGCAAGGCATTAGGCCCGATATTTTCCAACACATAAAATTAAACAACCGCAAGTGTACGGTGTCAATCGTAGGATGGTAAATACGAGTCGATCCCATGAGGAAGGGTTAGTTTAAAAGTGCAATGAATTGATTTCGTTCTTTCTAGAAAAATCACTTAATTAAAGGTGTTTCTGAACTTAAGCTATTCCTAAATTACCTACTAAAATTGTCACTAGCAAGAATATAGAAATAACAACCAATTAAATGACTAAATTAAGTTTCATGCAATCCTAATGACGAAAATAGACAACTAACAATTAATAAAAGAAAAATAGGTTCCAAGGCATTTGCAATATCTGGAAATCCATTTATGGTTAAAGACTCATTCAAATGGTATTGTGTTTGTTCCTACAGAGATGATCACTTAAGTAGAATTAATTAACTTCTCAATCTAATTAATCCAAGGGAAACAATAACAAGTTTGTATCTCTACCTCACAAGTTGTTGCAACCAAAAATAGCACCTAGGATCATTAGTTCTCTCCCAATAAATTAATCCTTTCTCAAGCTCTTAACAAATTGGGTCATGCACTCAAGTTCTATTAGTCTAATTTCTCAATCTAAACCAACTAACAACAAATAGCACATCATCATTTGCAACTAACATCTCACGACCTAAAATTCTATGCATTTCAAATCAGCGGAAGTATTGACTTTAAATAAACAATTTAATGAAAACATTCTTTAGAACGTGAACCCTTAAGCTTGTAATAAAATTCCTTCTCTTTTAAAAACCCTTTTTAAAACTAAAATCAGAGTAATAATTTGAAATAAATAAATCATACATTCAATTTAAATAACTCGTTCAACACATCCATGGAAAACATAAATAATATCATCTCAAATATATCCAATATAATTTAATATATTTAACATAGGAAATTAAATCATTCCAACTTCATACATCAACCAAGACATCAATTAGATCATGCAATAATACCTAAACAAATCATGTACAGACACTGGGACATAAAACTCACGAAAACAGCCTGGGTGTATTCATCAAAACTGGTTGTGTATAAAAGCAGTCCACTAACTAATACCAAATCCATTTTCTTTAATACTATTGTCTTTCCATTCAACATAAGACCTCTAAATACTCAAATAAATCATATTAGACATAAATTAAACACTTGCCATGAAAATCTCTTTTTAAAACACATGAAAAGCTCGTAAAACAAAGTTGTAGGACTAATTTCAAGCTGAAACTTTAAAACGATTTTCTTCCAGGTTTTAAGACCAAAACACTTAATATTTTAAGGCTATTAAACTGCCAAAATTTCGAAAATAGGCTGGCATATATTTTGGTATTTTTAAAACAAGAATTTTGACGACTAGAATCACATAAAGGACTAAAATCAGTTCCTCGACTTCTACTAAGTAAAAACTCATGAAAATTGGTCAATATGAATTATAAATCATGGCAAACATTCTGGTAAAATTTCATAATTTTTGGAGTTATAAATCTTAACTCATCGATCATGCAAACT